>VDFB02035608.1:0-42645 GCA_007258455.2 Sequoia sempervirens | reverse complement strand
ATTGGACAACCCATTGAAAATCCATCAAAGCATAAAGGATAGATGGATTTTGTCAGATGTGTGGTTGCAATTTCCCTAGCAAACATGCGTGCAGAATGTGAGAAGCATAGTTACAGGGTCCTTAATTGTTTTTGTAGAGGGCCTCAAAATAGATGTTGTTTGATGAAACAAAAATGATTACAGTATGTTTGTTTGAAGAGAATGCCCCAAAGAAACCTTCATTTCATAGATGCAATGTTCATAGGGATATGCATAGAATGGATTTAATAAGATAATTAATTAATCATTTTATTATTATTAATTAATTATACATTTGTAATTGAGTCATTAATTTGATGAATTGATTATACATTTATTGTGATTTTCTGCAGGTACCTTCGGGGACAAACGATTCCAAGTTTCAATCTTGGATATTATGAGGCTAATTTGCAAATCTAGAGATGAACTTTTTGAATTGGAGGAGAATTTGTACAACATAATTTTTATTAATGCTATTTTATTTTAAAATAACACTAATTTAAATATGGGGTTTATTATTTCAATTATGAAAATTATGATTTTGTTTATATTCAATCAAAATAATTTGGAATTAATTATTTAATATTTTTAATGTCTTGCAGGTACTTTACAAGGTGGATATGCAAAGAGAGGATTGCTGGAAAGATAATGAAATGGCAATAAATTATGCAAAGGATGTTGCACATAAAGGAAAAGGAGTGAACTTGAAGTGGAAACTCAAAGTCAGATTGGAAACTATAATTGTGAATTGCAAGTTAGCTGAAACCAAACAAAAGCTAAGGATGGGAGTTGAAATTGCCACAAAAGTAGAGCTAGAGTTTAAATAAAGTTAAACTGGAGTTGAAACAAAAAGTTGTCTTTGTGAATAATTGTATGCACAAAAAGCTACAACTTTTTGATGTTTCAGTTCTGGAGGAAATTATGGAATCTTGAGCTATTAATTGTCAAATATGCTCATTTTAAAGGGGTTAGACACTTAGGGAAGAGTGAGGTTTTTACAGATTGGTTGATTAGAGTTTTACAGTAGGATAGGTGATGCATTTTTCTGATTTTCTTAGTTTAGATGGAGGTAATTTGAAGACATGGGTTTCTGTACACTGGTGATCTTGCCAGATTTGTAAATGTTGCTTATCTGTTTCATTGGCAGTAGAAGCAGCCAGACTTAATCCTGCTTTAGGTTATGCTATGGAATGATGTTTGTTTTATTAATCATTTTGTTTGGAAAGCTTTCAAGGAATGGATTTCTTTCTTTTCTTTTGTTCGAATTGTGGTTTGAAATATGCTATTAATATTTTCACTATAAATGAATGGATTTGTAAGGGTTATAGGTTAATTTGTTTCACAGTTCTAGTTTAGGAATTCCTTGGAAGGTAACAGGTCTGATTAGTTGAATGAATCAATATTATTTTCTTTCTATGTCCCTGATCTATCTTTTGCTCTTTTTTTATACCCCCCAGTTATAGTAGGTTTAGATAGAAGTCCAGCCTTACAGCAATTAAAAAGGCTCAAATAACTAGCAGACCCCTTGAATTTTATAGTTGCATTGACCACTGAACAACATTAGCACAGTTGAGAACCAATGACCAGGACCTTGGGAGTTAGATTACTTTATGTTGTCTTTCTTTTTCAGGAGAAATATAATAGAGATATTATGTTTAAATGTTGTTGTGTCAATTTGGCCAACAACAAGTCCCCTAAAGAAAACCACAATGTGGCTTTATCAGATCTTGAAAAAAGAAAAAAAAAGGACACATCTAAAGGTGAAAGCCTCTCTAAGGCGCTCAAAGATGGAACATTCAATCTCCCCACCATAGAATATCAAGAGAAATCAACACTCCTAGTTGAAGACGCTAAACAAATCAATGTTGGAACGACAAAAACACCCAAAATTACATATCATGCAACATCACTTGATCGTGAAGAAAAGGTGAACTTCTTAGCATTTATCAATGAAAGGAAAATCAACTTCACATGGACATATGCAGTCATGCTAGGGCTAGATCCAGTATTAGTCATACACCACCTAGCCGTATTTCCTAGAGCTAAACCCATCAAGCAAAAGCTACAAAATTTGCATCCACAGATAGCACTTTTGGTAAAAGTATAACTGTAGAAATTGCTAGATGTGGGCTTCATCAGACCAATTGATTATCCTGAATAGATGTTGAATCTAGTACCAGTATCAAATCCCACTAGGGGAATAAGAATTTGCACAGACTTCTGAGATCTAAACAAGGCTTTCTCAAAGGATGACTTCCATCTTCCCAACATAGACATGATTGTAGATCTGACTGTAGGGCATGAAATTCTATCACTAATGGATGACTTCTCTAAATACAACTGGATCAAAATATCTCCCGAGGATCAACATAAAACAACATTCACTTGTGCATGGGGGACCTTCTACTAGAATTCCATTCCATTTGGTCTAAATAATGTAGGGGAAACATATCAGCGAGTAATGACTACGTTCTTTCATGATATGTTGCATACAACTATGGAGGGTTATGTAGATGGCATACTAGCAAAGTCCATCAAAGAGAAGACCATTTGACCAACCTAGTAAAAGTATTTGACATGATCGAACAATACAACTTGAGGTTTAATCCAAAGAAGTGTGTATGCAGAGTAACATCTAGAAAAATACTAGGGTACATAGTATCAAGAAGAGGCATTGAGGTAGATCCTGCCAAGGTGAAGACTATATTAGGAATTCCTCCTCCAAGGAAATTGAAGCAACTGAGAAGTCTACAAGGAAAACTACAATCCATTAGGAGATTCATCGCACAGTTGGCAGACAAGTGTCATCCTTTCACCCATCTGTTACACAAGGACATCACATATAAGTGGGATGGAAGATGTAATTAGGCATTCCAACAAGTCAAAGAGTATCTACTCACTCCTCTAATATTAATGCCACCTATTCCAGATAAAGCAATGATCCTCTATGTATCTACAACACAAGCAACATTAGGAGCTCTCTTAGCATAACTAGATGACAATAACGAGGAAAGAGAAGTCTATTATATCAGTCAAACGCTGGTGGACTATGAATTGAATTATTCTCCAATAGAAAGAGTGTGTCTATCTATCGTCTTTATGGAACAAAATTTGAGACACTGCATCTTAAAAAAACAAGTAAAGCTGGTCTCAAAAGTAGATCCACTAAAGTACCTATTGGAAAAGGCAGATCTAATAGGCATGATCGATAAATGGGTAATGATATTGAGAGAGTTTAACATAGAGTACGTAGATATAAAAGCTATCAAAGGAAAAATCATAGAATATAAACTAGTAGAAGCACTGATGGAAGATCATCAACTTTTAAGAACATAATTCCTAGATGAAATCATACTACTAACAAAACAGTTAAGCCATTGGACCTTGTATTTTGACGGGTCCCACATTCAACATGACTCAGGAGTAGGTACCCTATTTCTCACACCATAGGAAGATATTATACCTAAGGCTTACAGGATCACTTTTTCATGGACAAATAACATCTCCGAATATAAAGCAATAATCACAAGACAAAAGATGGTCATTGAATGGAGGATAAAGGAACTATAGGTTTATGGAAACTCTCAATTGGTAATTAGGAGAGTAAATGATGAGTATCAAATAAAGGATGACAAGCTAATGCCATATAAAAGAATGGTGGACAATTTTAAACAATACTTTTTCATCATCACCTTTGAAAAAATTCCTAGGATCAACAATAAAGTAGTAGACACTATGGCAACAATAGTTTCACTTCTTAAGATTTCGCAAAATATTCCAAAATAAAAATTCCTTGTGGAGCAACTCCTCATACTAAAATTCAATATCTGAGAATCAGAATTGGTTTGTGATGTTGTTGGTCCTAACTCACCATGTTACCAAGATACATTCAACTATATCTAGCATGGTATCATACCTCTTGATTTAGCGACAAGCCAAAAGAAGACCTTTATCCGTAGAACCTCCTGATTCACTGTCTTAGGACATACCCTATATAGACGAAGTCTAGATGGAACATTACTTCGATGTCTCAACATGGAAGAAGCACAAACCGCTTTATAGGAAGTGCATGAAGGTATTTGTGGGTCTCATGCAAGTGGACCTAATATAGTAGAAAAATTGCTGAGAATAGGGTACTATTGGCCCTCAATGGAATAAGAATGTTTTCAGTACTCAAGAAAATACCTTCAATTCCAACAACATAGTGATCTTGTTCACACACCGACACATGAACTGATACTTATAACAACACCATGGCCTTTCTTGCAATGGGGATTAGACTTGGCAGGTAATATATCTCCTGCTTCATCCAATGGGCATAAATTCATTATCACCGCAACTGAATACTTCACAAAGTGGATATAAGCAATTCCATTAAATTACATCAAAGGGAAGTAGGTATCCAAGTTCATATTGAATTATTTAATCTGTCGACATGGAATTCCCCAAACCATCATAATGGACAATGAAACCCAATTCAAAAACCAAGATGTTAAAGATATTTGTTCAAAATTTTCTATCTAGCATCAATTCTCCATGCCTTACTACCCCCAAAGAAATGGTCAGGACGAAGCGTCCAATAAAACCATCCTAAAAAATACTAAAAAATGAACGTTAATGATGTCGGTCGTGATTGGAATTTGCAACAAAACCCAACCCTATGGGCTTACTGAACCAACATTTGTACAACCACAAGTTCCACACCATTTTCCCTAGTCTACGGATCCCAAGCAGTCTTACCTATTGAAGTTGAAATCCCCTCACTATGAATATCAGTGAAAGGTATGGTCAACAATGAGGAATATTGGGTGTCTAGATTGAATGAGTTGGAACTCTTAGATGAAAGGAATTTGAGTACATTAAACCATCTATAGGTTTATCAGAATCGGATCAAATGAAGCTACAATAAAAAGATAAAAAATAGAAGCTTTCAAGTGGGTGACCTAGTACTAAAAGAGAATCAAAAGATTTAGCTGAATTAGGATGGGAAGGGGAAATTTGAACCAAACTGCTTAGGTCTGTTCATCATCATGACCAACTATGGCTCTGGAGCTTATCAATTGGATACTCTTGAAGGAGAACATTTGGCTGAACTACTGAAAAACACCCATCTTAAAAGGTTCTATACTTGAACACATCAGAGTATCTCAGCAAGAAAAGCTA
This sequence comes from Sequoia sempervirens, assembly GCA_007258455.2. Taxonomy (NCBI): domain Eukaryota; kingdom Viridiplantae; phylum Streptophyta; class Pinopsida; order Cupressales; family Cupressaceae; genus Sequoia; species Sequoia sempervirens. The sequence goes on along the minus strand of VDFB02035608.1, from coordinate 37,464 downwards.
AAAAGTAAAAAACAAAAAAATAAAAAAATAAAGAAAAACAGTAAAGAGAAATAAAACGTTCTTTAAGTGAAAACCACTTTGTGGCACTTCTAGGACAAGTACCATAGTGAAAACCTGGAAAATAGGCACTACATTTGAATAAGGAATGCATATTTATCTATCGACACTATCAGAAGCATCCACCCATTCGTCCCATAATAAAACATGCAAACCAACCATAGCTTGATGATTGATTAAGTGTTCAACCTTGCTACACCATCACAATTTGTCTCCCCTAATGAAGGTAATATTGTCTTGAACTAGGGGAAACTTCTCAAAATTGGTAGCGAATTGGATCCTTGTAAATCCCATCATGGTCAAAAACTATCAAAATAAAAAAAAAATCCACAAAATCAACAAAATCAAAACAAAGTCAAAAACATCAAAAATCCCAAAAATATTTTATGCTTTACGTTAACACTAGTTAAACTACGTGATCTATGCATGTATAACATAGGAAAGGCTTATATAAGATCAACCCCTGAGGCCTTAGGTCAATCCCCTTAGGTGTCCATAATGGTATTTTAACTTAGTCAAAATTTTAAAATTAAAAAACAATCAAAAAATAGAAAAGTCAAAAACATATTCTTATCAAATAGGTGAACTACGAGCCTCTGCATGGATAACGTAGGCAAGACCATCATAATCGATGAGCCCCCGAGGCCCTAGGTTAGTACCCCAAAACAAAACATTCAACTACCTTATCAAAATTCAAAATTAATTTTTTTTTAGAAAACTCCAAAAACATTCATAAAAATTCTCGCAAACAACAAAAACATCAGATAAACTCAAAAACTTAAACAAAAATGTACTATATCCATCATCACTTATCCACAATAAAATTTCCATTCATAATAAACAATCATCACACTCACCCTTTGACAACACAATCAACAAAAAAAACAAAAAACAAAATAAAAAATTCCAAAGAAAAGATTGAAACAATTGGATCACTATCAAGTTAAAACAATGCCTAAGTATCGACTACCATACCTATTTGAAAAACATTATCAACAATCCCAAAACATGAGTCTTAATGGATATAACGTTCCTACAATAGGCATCATCATTGGATTTCATCATGAAAACATAAAAAACAACTATGAAAAGTGATACTGCAACATTATTTATCTTTTTATAGTCTTATCTTATTGATTTATTTTAATACCACATTCCTAGGATCTCTCGAGGATGTCCATAAGGATTTAGAGAAGGAATGGTGGCAGTAATTGTTGATTTATGTTTGATTTTTTTGTGGGATATTTTTGTAATACTACCATGGTGAATACTTGCTTTGTTTTGTGTGTGAAAGTTGTTTTGAGATAATTTAGGTAGCCGTTGCATGTTAGGTATTTCATACATCTCTATATAATTGGTTTGAAAAGTTTTAACACAACTCAACCATATACTCTAACAAGGTTTCCTTATGTTTGGTATGAGAAAGAATAATGTTTATGTGCCGAGTCAAACACCATGCAATGGATACAAAGTCACCTTGGTTATTAATACCTAGGTGCATTGTGTTTGTTTGCTACATCAAAAGGATTGTTAAAAGATACGAAGCCTCTATGCAAGCAAAAGAAAAACTCATTAGTAACTAACAACATCAAATTTATATCCATCTGTAAACCATCCAACACTTCTTCTAACTAACAACATCCATCATGCATCGTAATATCATTAGTACCACATCCATCCTACATCCACCATTTCATCAATACATATCATGACCATAACAAAGCAATAAAACATCACACATCATGTATAATAATCCATCACATACATAAGATATCATCATCCATCATATATTAAGATTCATCATATACATAATAAATCATCATTTATCACATAGAAATATAAATCATCCATCCATCCACATCATATACATACATCAAAAAAGTTCAAAACATAGGCGTGAATACATCATCATCCATAATCATCTCATAACACATAATAAAGACGAATCAAAACATGGTATATCTCATATATCATCAAAATTGAGAAATGTCATATACATCATCAAGTCACATGTATGTGATCATATACATATATATATATATATATATATGAGGCCTTAGCTGGGCCAATGAATGTATATACAAAAATCATGTCTACATAAAGTCTCTGATATAATACATGTCATAAAGATCAATAGAACTCAGCCCTGCTGGTCATCTTGAGGTGGAGACCACAACTGCTCCTAGCTCTGATGAGGAGAGGGTTGTGGCATAACAATAGGTTGATCAGGCTACCTGACAGAGTGACGACCTGACTCTACCCTTGTATGAGTGTTAGGCTTTCGAAAATGAGGCCTTCATTGAGTTGTGGGAACAAATGCCTCGTAGAGTGTTTGGTAATATGTAACCCTCTATACTAGCTACTCTTGCTCAACCTGATGTTGAGCCATAGGAATAAAATAATCCAATGAAATCTCTGTAGATAGTCCAAGCTACCTCTTTGTGGCTAGCTCCTTCCTGGCAACATCTCTCTCCTGCCTAGTGGCATGTCACTCTGCAGTCAATGCTACAACCTGTGCCTCGACAGCCTGCCTTCAGTCAATCTCTACATATCTAGCCACCGTCAATTGGGAAATCTGTGTTTTTGTTGTTGCATCCCCAAGTGGAGGAGGAGGACCCTGTGATACTAGTTGATCTTACTGCATAGGATCATCCTGTTGATCTTGTTGTCCATCCTGTCTCACACTACCCAACAGCTCAACAACGATCCTGAGTCACTATCTCACCCCTACAACTAGTAACACTTGCTCTCCCAATAGCTGGCCCATCATCAGTAGGATCTATAAAATGAAGAGGAACCCAACAAGCCCATCATTAATCATAATCATGTGTAGTACTTGGGTCTGCTGGTCCTACGTGCCATCCCCATCCAAATGTGGCAAGATGATGAAACTCATCAACAATAACTATAGAAGAATCCTGGATCCCCCACACCCTAACCTCTGAGGCGGTCATCCCAAAGAAAGCATGGTAATCATTTGCAAATTGTGAATGTCGCTCACCATACTAGCAAAGAACCTGATCTGATAGATAATGCTCGAGCAAAGAATCAACACAACCAATCAACCACTATGTCTATTAGAAGAAAGAAAGATGCTCCTGATCATCATGCCATGCCTCACATCCCAACCATGATATCCAAAAAAAACTAGGCATATCATTGATAACGTGATGCTAGTAAGAAAGCTAGCTAGGCCAAGCGTAGTGTAGAAAATCATAATATTAAGAATATGGATCCTATGGATCCCGATCCATGACACCATTAGGTCTTGTCACTGGGATGTGCTCCCAGGACCATACATGGAACAAAGTAACACCAGTGGAAATGGAATTTCCTCCCCAGTAGGCAACCTCGTGCATATCTCTGTATAGATGTGCAAGGAGAGAAGGGCCCCATGTGTACCTCGTACAATGCTCAAACATCTGCTTAATGCAGATACCCCAACCAACTAGAAATTGTCTACCTCTTCGATTAGGAACGACGAGCCTTGAGACCAAAGCACATAAAACCAAAGATACAAGATCTACACTATCAATGAATGGAGATAGGTCTATCTCTGACTCCACTACTTGAAGATGCCTAAAACCAAGAACTCGTCGCATAACACGTGTAATCTATCTAACATAATAGGTCATGAGCTCCCCATGAATCATAATACAAAGAATCCTCAAGACATCCTCCAAGGTGATGGTGCCCTCGTCGATCAACAAATGAAAAGATGATGACTCAAAATTCCATCTCTCCACAAGGGTAGTCATCATCACCCTATGAACTTGAATTGGCGACATGTAGCATATGTAACGTAATCCCGCAACATCTAGGACAACCCGCTTAAGCTCCCGAAAACCAACGATCAAATTAGACAACTGTCATGGCCGTCACTCCCTAGAATAAAGTGGTTTGAGAGCCACTTGCAAACATTCAACCCATGACGTTAAGAATTTTCTACAAAAAGAAAAATGAACCAAAGACTATGAACAAACTAACTATAACTTTCAAAATGGACAATAGAAGTTACTTTTTTGGCAAAAGCTATTAAAAAATACAATAGCGAGCCTATTTTTTTTCAATAGCGGTGACGTAGAGCAATAGCGGTACAAATGGAAAAAGGGAACAAGTTTCTCAAAAGTGCACAAAATACACAACAATGACTTTCATTCAAAGAAGTTCAAAAGAAAACATTTTAATCAACTGCAAAACCAAAAGCGAGCAAGTTTTTCAAAATCAAACATTTTACACAAAAGCGGTAGACAAAAGCAAAAATAGTACAATCACAAACATCAAAAGTGGTAAGAACGACACAAAAGGGTAAATTTCATGAAATTGTCGTTATTGCCTAAAAAATTTCTAGCATTAATTACTCAAAAAATGAAAAAGACGAAAAAATAGGAAAGGAGAAGGTACACACAACGATGCCCATGCTAGTGGGCCTCTCAAACCCATGGACTGCCTCTGCACGATGTGGGGCTCTTGTAATCCTCGACATCGTGAATCAACAATCAATAAATCAAGAAGTCCATAGATAAGAATTTACTAAGGACTAAGGTTGCAAATGAGGCAAATTGAACCCTAATTACCTATTTTTACCTCTCCAAACCATAATTTTTACCTAAGAAACCCTGCTAGGTTGAAATTATGAGCTCTCAGGAACATCTGAACTATCAACAAGGGTCTTATAAGCTTAATTTTTCATCCTCTATGCATCTGAATTGAAATTGAACATTGTCACGAGCTCGACCAAAAAATAATTTTTTTTTGGCCAACCTCTCAAGGGGGCAGCCCAACATTGTACTATCTTTCCGTTGACTATTGGGGCATATAAAAAATTTCAAATCTTGATTTTAACATTGAATTCTTTGAAACAAAGCAACTAGTACTTTGTCTCAAAGAGGGGCAAAATGTAGACATGTAAAAATGACATAACGCTTATCACACATCCTAAATGATATTTTCTCATCACCGGCATCATTATCATATAATATTACTACATTTCACATCATTTACATAAAAAACCCTAATTTCCTCTATTAAATAAATAATCTTAAATTATTTAATTAATTCACTATTTTATCATTTTTGACTAATTAAACAAATTTCATTTATTTAATAAAGTCCTAATCTAACTTTATTCCTCTTGATTAATTAAATAACATCAATTATTTAATTATATTTCTAATTTACACTATTCCCCTAAATCAATTGAATTATTATTACTTAATAGTTTAATTAAATCACTTTCCCCTTTCTAATCAAAATAATTAAATTAATTATTCAAACATCATTCAAAAAAGGTCAACAAACAAATATAACTTTATTTGTAAAAGTCAAACATGGCTTGCATGTTCAACTCAAAAAGATTAATTAATTAATTACCTTCACCCCTTTTTGTGATTGAGCAAATCACACTCACTGATTCATCTATTTCTTAACTAATCCATCTATTATTCAATCCCACTGAAAGCTCAACTTGATTTCCTCAATTCGACAGATTAGGCAATCTATTTCATCTGATTGATCAATTAACATCCTTAATTGATTCAATCACAGAAGCTAACTTGGCAATCTAATTCCTCTCAACAGCTTTCAACCATTGATCTTGATTCAACATTGTTTAATCTTGCACGTTCATCTTGAAACATGAAATCTATAAAATAGCCTTCAACCTTCTCACAAATCATCTCGAATTTACAAAAGTGAAGCGTTGCACAATTACCTCTTGAGCACGTTACGATTTATTATCACAATTCTATTTCAACCATTAACACACATCAAAGATTTTGCAAAACATCAAAATGGAGGCTTTGCATTGATTACAACAATCTAACATTCAACATCAAATGCAAATACAACTTCAACATGGGATGGTATACACTTTTTAGTTTTGAATTCATTGTGTTATCTTAGGATTTCGTTATTGAATTTCATTAGTTAAAAGTTTCATTTCATGAGTAATGGGTATGGAATCTTGATCTTTTTTTTGAATTAAGCTTTCGTTTGATTCATTTATGTTGAGTTTCATATGCTTCTAATTTCCCCCTTACGATACTAATTAATGGAAAAAATCCAATATTTATTTTTTCAATGCCCCTTTCGAGTTTCAACAAAGCATTGCTTTTATTTTAAGGTTTAAGATAGAATAGCTTCCTTTGGAATATCTTGGAATTTCACTATCATTTGGTCTTCCGAGTCACCTCCATTGGAAGTAGATTCTTGATAGATTTAGAATGAAGGTTAATTATTGTACTTTCAAATGGTTATCTTTTGTGGGTCATCTTACCCTCTATAAATTAGTGCTATACGCTCTTCCTAACTATAGATTTTTGTTGTTACCTATTCCCAAAACCTTCTTAAAGGAATTTGATTCTTTATCTCAAAGATTTCTTTGGGAAGAAATTTGGATTCTCTTAAGTGGAGTCTTAGGGTGGGGTCTCATTGAGGGGGGGTTCTTATAAAATTCAATGGGTGTTGCTAAGATTTTTTAGGAATATTTTAAAGCTAGGGATCCCATGAATTTAGTAGTGTATTTTAACTTAAAAGTTTAAGCTCCTAAATGTAGGGAAGTTGGTGGTCTCATTAAATATAGAGATAAAAATAAATAAATAAATCTCATTTTTTCTCCATTTTTTCCTAGCAAGAATATAAAACTTCGAATGATTGACAAGTGTTAGACAATATTCCTAAGTTGGTGGGGTGATTTCTAGCCTCACCTCATTTTCACCCCTCAAATATGCATCCCTAAAAAGTAGGGGCTATTATTCAGGGTAAGATTCCAATTAATCCTGTAACATTTTTTTCTTCATGGGAACCCATGTTCCTTGGAAATAGACGATGAAGCCCCCAAATGGGATCCCAACCTTATTAGTTGGAACCATTTTTATAGGCCTAACCAAAATGGTGCTTTTTTCTTTGACTTTTTGAGTTGAATAGCTAAGTGGTTGCTAAGAATTTTTTTGGAGATGGTGTCAACAAAAAATCAACCATGGGCTAAAATTATTTACCATAAATATCTAGGTGGTGTTGCTATTAAGGAGGTTCAAAGAATGGGTTTGGTTGAAAAAGGATTAATGAATTTAACAAGTAACATCTCTTATTAAATGGATAATTTTTTGGATTGTCAATTTTGTATGCAATGCTCTCTTTTGGATAGACTCTTGGGATCTTTATCCTCCAATCATCAGTTCCTTTCCTCATCTTCTAGACTTGAGTAAGTATTTTTTGAAGCTAGCTAGTCTAAATTTATTTATTTCAAGCCTTACAGATTGGTTGGGAGAATCCATATTTTCTTTTGGAAGGATTTGAGCTATTGGCCAATAGGGGGTGATCTGAATGATCAAGTTGCTCTTTGTTCTATTTTGGAAAATTAAATTTGTTGTTCTTTGGAGGAGATTGATTCCCTTTCTTGGGGGTATGATCCAAAGGGATATTATTTAGTTTCACATGGATAACTTATCTCTTACAACATGAAATAAATGGTTACAATATTTTTCCTTGTGGGAATGTTTTTGGAATACTTATTGTTGGCCAAAGTGTAACTTTTTTATATGGCATCTTAGCCAAAATAAATGTCTCACTTGAGACAACATAATAACAAGAGGTTTCCAAGGTCTTTCCAAATGTGTTCTTTGTGGGGTTAGTGAGGAGTGTGTGTCTTATCTTTTCTTCCAATGTTTTTTTTCTATTGGCCTATGGAGGTAGTGTTGCATATTTGGAATCAACCTTTTTTTAATGTTAATTATATATCTAAATATAGGGCTTTAGCATGGGGTGACCTCCTACTTTGACCTCTATTTTGTTAATTTCCTAGAATATAGGTTCTACTTTCATTCTTTGGAAAAATTGGCTAGGAAGAAGTCATTAAATATTTCAAGGTTATCAAAATCTTATTGGGTATATTTGGAAAAAGGTTATAGACTTAGTTAAAGAATTTTTACTAGTCAAGTGTTCTATGTATGTAACTTACCTCTTCTTTTGATAATCTACTTTTAAGAAGTTAAATTTGGGGCATTTGATTATTCCCACTAATTTTAGTTCTAAGAGTAGATCTTCAAATAAGGTGAATAGAGCTACTAAATAGTCTCCTTTTCCCTTAGGATTTTTAAAAAGTTAATATGGATGATTCTTCATAAGGCAATCCAAGTGTTATAGGGATTAATGGAGTTGGAAGGAATAATATTGGGTCAATAAACTTATTTTTCTCTTCAACTATGGGGATTGGTACTAATAATCAAATGGAGGGTTAGGTTGTCCTATCTACCATGGATAAAGCTTGTGAACTAGGTTGGAAAAAAAATATATGTGATATGGATTCTATGGTTTCAGTTTCCCTCTTGACTAATGGGAAAGTTTCAATGTCTTCTTGGAGGTTGGCTTTGTTTGTGGAACAAATTATTTTGAGCCTATCAATTTTTTTTATTTCATCTCTTTTATTCATGTTCATCAAGAGTGGAATGTTGTTGTCGATTTTTTGGATATATGTGCTTATGATATTGATTGTTACTCAAATATTATGGATTGGTGATCTCCATATTCAACCCAATCTTTATAATTTCTTATGATCCTCTTCAAAATTATTTAGGTTGATAGTTTGTTTTTGTGTTTAGGTTGTTTAAATTTTTGATTTTGTGATTTCTTCTAAGCCCCAGAGGGGGTGGGTTTGCAATAAACCTCTTTGGATTGTTATTCTATGAGATTTAGTGATAATTATTTTTATCTAGAAATCTATATGTAATTTTTTTAGATTCAAAAAATAATTTAATTCTTTTTTTCCAAAAGAAATAAAAAAAATTACATTCAAACCATTTAATTAGTTACCTTGATTATAAATTCAACCTTCTAAATATCAAATAGTATTTTGAGTGATTAAGGACTCTCCAAAAATTTGTTATTGATATACTATAATTTATATTAATAGAATAACATTTAATATATTGGTGTTTTTCATCATAAAATTGATTGTATGTTTAATAAAAAAATTATACGTTTTATATACATTAGTAAGTTGTTCATATACTTTTATTCTATATTGAATTTAGTATAAATCACAAATTTAGCGACATATAGAAGATGTAAATGTTTGAAAATGTGATTCTAATATAACTTTGTTTGTTTAAGAGATGGATAATTTTCCAAAATACAAGTCAACTATAACTAAATATGTTAGTTGACATGCAATGGTTATGCAAATGATTCACATTAGATTACAATTTTATGTGACAAAATCATATAATCCCAATGACATAGATTTTGATTTTGTATATTATGATGACTTATGCCTTGAGAGATAAATTATAGAAAATAATTTAATAGTTGTAGAGGTTAATTTCTACTCATTGTACAAACAACTCATAGAGTTTAATTTACTTTCTAGAGGAGAATTCCAAAAGTTACATAACAATGCTATTGTGTTGTACACAATGTACACATATAGAGTTATAATATGTATATTTATAATGGTCAATAATAACTCAATTGGAGGCACCAATGACATCATTCTATCTTTGGCAACACATATATTTAATACCTATTTATTTATTATTTCTTAAATTTTAAGATTGTGTGATTGATTTTTATTTATGATTTTTCTTGTCTATGTATTTGGTATAGGATATGGGAAATTTCCCAAAATTCCATATGTTGGTGTGGACAAAGTATGTTTGTAACTACAAAAGATACTCATGTAATTTCTATGTAATAAGAAATACAAAGGTCTTATAATGGGGTTGTAACATTTTTTACCCCCACCATTTGTACAAATTATGTTACTTAATTCTTATCAAAGAGCTATGGCACTAGAGATCCACTATTGGCTAATTTTATATTGTTATGGAAGTTAAGTCCCTTAGTGTTTATAGCCAAATATTAGGCATTACACCAATTGCACTTAGTATATAGTCCATAATTTATATTGATATGCTATATATTTATATCGAGTTGATATAGACATTGAATTGAAGTATGTCCCTCATGCCAATCCAAAAATTTATAGGTTAGAGAACTACATGATCTATATGCCATTCTAATTGCTAGATCCACATAGTACAAGAGCACCACATATTTTTATCATTTTTTTCTCTTTGTCTATTTGAAAGACCAATATAGGGGCTTGACCTATAGAAAAGCTCTAAAATAGCCCAAATGCTTTCCTCTTCCCTTGTGCTTGTAGGTATCTTGAAAGAATTCAACCACATAATGTTTTGTAAGTGTTTTTGTTCATTGTTCCTTTCCATTTATTCATTAAATATAAAGTAAATCTTATCAATTATTAGATTTCTTTACTGATTTCAATATTTAGTAGAATTTTGGCTTATTCTTATGTCTAATTTAACAAATTGGGTGACTTTATGAACTTAAACAAAATGTTATTTAGAAGTTATCTTCAATTTTGGGTCATATAGATGATACCGCAAAGAAAAAACATTTATATGATGTGCTTGCATCCTAGATAGTGGGCTTCAAATTTTGGTGCAAACATCCTCTTTTTGCTCTATACTTCATTTTGTAATTTGCTTATGTTAAAAAAAATCCAAAAAATAACATTCTACTAGTCTTTCTTATACTCTAGAGCTTAGTAAAATATTTCCATTTTTAATTCAAAAATCCTTTGTAGGGTTATTAGAATTATTTTTCTCTCTCTATGTTGAGTAGAGGAAAAATATTCTTCATTAATACTTATATAATATTGGAAGAAGTAAAATATGAATCATTTACTTAAAAATTAATATCTTTTGAACTAAATTATTTTTCCCTTTTAAAATTGGTAACCATATCAAACATAGACAACTAGAGATAAACATGTAAGTTTTTCATGACTCAAACACAAAAATACCTCTAGATTTGATTTACCACAAACTCACAAATCACCACAATCAAAGGAACTAAGAAATAGTTCAAATAGAAATGTAAGTGAACAAATCACATGTCAAATCTCTAAACTTGATCCACTATGAACTTCTTAGAAAATTATCCTCTATTTCCTATAAAAATTCCAAAATAAGACAACGTGGGAACAAGATATGACCTATTGAATCAATGAGAGAAGAAATAGCTTCCAACTATTATTTCTATTAAAAATAGTAAAATATGAAAAAACCACTAATACCACAATACTCAAAAAAATATTTATGTCAACCATAAGAATACAAAAATTTGGCTCCCCGCATGAAAATTATGTTCTTTATAAGAAAACTACCCCTTTATGTCTCCAAACTAAAAAAATTGTGTATACAAGGTGGTTGGTAGGTAGCCTACATGTGGTACTATCAGTGGTAGTGGTGTCACCCAATCATTGGTAGGAGGGTGAGGTTGAGTAGCTAGTAGTGAGTGGGTGAAAATTGTCAATTGAGAAATGGATCATGCCACCAATGGCCAAATTCTCAAACGAGCCATTCAATTACATATAATAGTGATGTGAGACTACATAGACCACAAAATATGTTTGTGAATATTCTTGTTCTATAGGTTGCAACTAGATTGGCGATGACAATGACTTGTAAGGACCATAAAACTATACAAATATTATACAACTATATGAACTACATTTTCAAGGATTCTCTTTCAAGACTTTAAATGGTAAAAAAATTGACCCCAAATATAATCATGTTTTGTATGGATCCATAGTTTTTTCTTCTAGGCTCAATGGTGAGATATATTTTTGTCTAGGAGGTTTTCAATAGACTACTACCCCCAAAAGCCTCATAAAAAGGGCCCAAAAAAACACACTTACCAAATCTCCATTAAACCTCAGATTTGCAACAAACCAAGTCTACAAACACAATAACCTTAAAAATGCCTTCAATTTTTTCTTACTAGGCTATGGATTCAAATATGCATAAGATTCAATTCATTCTAACAATTAATAGTAGTAAGGAGATCTCCTCCCACAACCTAGCAACTAGACTCTGATATCAAATGAAAGCAAATTTGTAGCCATAATAAATATTTCCACAAAACACCAAGAGAGAAAAATATAAAAAATAAGTATTCATAATCTACAATACAAGAGAATACAAAAATATACCATCAAGATGGTACAATATGTACCCTAGAAAAACCCACAAATGGAAAAACCTAGCCTCCAAATCACTTACACACTCAATGTATTATCTCATGAAACAAATATTACAATACACTTGTAGAGTTTCCATGCAAGGATTGTAAAAAATATAGCTCCCTAATTGCACTCCATGTGAGCAAGAAAATTAGAATCACATAACCAAACATGCCAATCCATTCAAGTCCTTTCTTCACATATGCAATTTACAAGAAATACTTTATCCAACCTTAATCAACAAGTCAAAGGTTATGATATCCAACCTCAAAAACTACTCATATATTTTCTTTTGTAGAAACAGACTTGCACAAAACCACTAAGTAGTATTACATAAACTATGTGCCTCTAACCCATGAGCTTACAAAACCATGTACCTCTCATTTAATTTTTAGTACTAAGTTTTCCCTTTTGATACTAATTTTTTCCAATATTAAATATTTTCCCATTGTAAATCCATATTAAATATGTGTCCCAATGTTACATAGAATATACAAAGTGTCTCCATGAACTCCTAATCCATGTGATGCACACATACCTAGATTTCCTATAAGCACCACAATTAAATATTATGTTATAAGAATTATGTAAGGTATACAATTTTTTTTTTCCTAACACACTATTGAAACCACTCTTCATATTATGAAATTATTATGATAATGAGAGAGTCAGGTCCACTCCTTATATAGCTTAAAATATATCCATATCATCAATATGTAGGGAAATTATACTAGAAATCCCATGTGATTGCCTTTTACAATGGTGTGTATTGTCATTACCATTCATCTTTGTATTGTATTCATTAGTGTTCTTCTATGACCTACATGATACCTTCTATAGGTGACCACTTACATATGTTCTAATCCACGTTGCTTTTGAGCTAATTTCTTGTCATTTTAACTATTCCATTGCTAAGAATAATCATAATCAATTATACTTTGTTATTATCTATGATTTACCTTTATTTCTATCATGAATATAACATAGATGAATCCCTTCACACATAATTCCCTTTATCAAATAATTAATATACTTCTTGGTTATAAATTAATGAGAAATTTACAAGAATAAAAGAATATAAATAATTAGTAGCATTTTAGACCATTCTTCATAATTTGGCCAATTTCCTTTCATAAATACTTGTATTTCATCCTTGATAAAATTGTAGCTAACATACAATGTAACTCATATATATATATATATATATATATAAGTGCTAGGATCTTGTTAAATTGGCGATGTCACATTATTGAATACATTCTCTCTTTTTTAATAACTTGGACCAAAAATAATGGAGACTAAACCATTGAATTAATCCTTCCAAGCCTATATCATATTCTTTTCTCTAGTTGAATCCTCTATGACTGCTATATTAGAGACAATGAGAGATTGGAGCTCATTGATCTTATCCTTTTAGATAAAATTTATTTAATTCTTGAATGTAGGCACCTCATGTAACAATCTAACACTTCATATGTAGTTGAAATTTTATTGGAGATGTTTAGTACATACTTGGGATTACTATATACAATATTTATGATAACCACCTTAGGAAGTCATATAATGTTTATCTTAGCTAGCTTGGGATCAAAATATTGTATCTAGCCTATAGTATTTTGGATATTTGTGTTTCATTCCTATAGGTCATAGCCATTATTATAATATTATTTACTCTTTCCTTGAAAAAACTTGTGATCACATTCTCAATATCCTTCAAGTGGCCTTTCCAATTATCCTATGTTCATTCTTTGGTCCTTTTTTAATAATCATTTCAACGTATTCTTCTCTTCCTAAATGGAAGTTTTGTCTTGTGATGTGTTAGCAGATGAAGGTAATGTATTTATTTCAATTCCTTATATTTGTTCTCTTAGCTTATTAGTCATCGATTTCTCATTAGCTAGGGTTTTCTTTAAAGTTATCCTTTCATCCTTAAGCTCTTTGTGTTCTATATATAATCTTGTTGTAGCTTCACTAAATTAAGTAGTACACACTACTAAACAAGTAAACCTTGGAATAGATACCTTTCCAACTCTCTTTACAATAATTTTATCTACATATCTAATGGCAAGTGTTTCACATATGGTTTATTCTCTATTTCACCATTCTCATCCCTATCTAAAGTATTGTTCTCTATATTAGAAATAAAATTTTGGGGGGGGGGGAAGATTTATAATTTCTATTGTATCCTACTCCTCTTCACCCAAAAATATTATTTAACTTTTCTCCAAGCTCCTTGTCTTCTTAATAAATAGATAAAAGCACTCAAACTCCTTGGTCTTAATAAATTCATCATCAACAAGAAAATCCTCGCATGTCTTCAATATCATATCTTTTATATTTGTGGCTTGAAAAATATCCTACATTAGAGTTAGATATTTGAGATGGCTAGAACTCCTATTGTCGTCCATCTCTACAACATGTGTTGTGGAAGATATTTTAATTATGCAATCTATCATTTCGTAGTCAACCAAAGGGAGAAATTAATCCTTGGCTTGGTGAACTATCACATGGTGTTCCCTTTGAACTTCCATGATAGGTACTTGTGGTAAGGTTGACCTATTGTATGATTGATCAAACTTCATAGTATAAGCTATATGACCTTGATCATACTTATGGCCAAATTCTTGTGGTAGCATCATTGATGTAGTTGGGACATCAACAATAGTAGCCTTTAATGGAAATATAGGTCCAACCTACATCTTTGAGGAATTAATAAATAGAATTGTAGATAGCTTGGGAACTTTAGAAAGAGTTTTATATTCTCTAATTTTTTCTTCATCCTTTCAAGAATATCCTCAATTTAATTGAAAGCACCCCCATATTAAGATTCCAAATTCTCTTATTCACTACATTCTCAATATACATCCATAATATTTTAAGTGTAATCCTCTACATATCATCATAATTTTTGTTCAAACCCTCATGTGTATGGTAGGAATGTTGAATACCACTTTTCCCTATCTACTTCTCATTTATCAATGAATACTTGAAGATCATAGTCTCTATGGTTTGTAGTATCCATCTATAAGAACCTCAATATTTCATCCACTTTTTTAAACCCCACCCCTCCTTGATATAGAATCAAAGTTATTTCAGTTAAATACCTATTGGAATGAAATTTAATTTCCTCAAAGCTTCTAAATAAGCTCTCGTGCCTACCAATGTCTAAGATAAAACATTTGGAGAGAAAATTGATCCATAAATATTGATAAAATAATGCTCCTTGGAAAAATAAACCAATCCCCCAATTATTCTATAAATTTATCTTAAGTTTAAATTGAAAAGACATTAATAACAATATGACTTCAACTAATAACATAATCTCGATGAAGCCTAACCTTTTCAACATAGGTGTAACAAAAAAAGGTCTTAAAATTTATAGAAAGATGTATGGAGATGATTTCTATCCAAATGTGTAGTCCAAAGTTGAATTGGATTTATATCTCCTTCTTCATCACATGAGAACATATAATTAATAGTCATTTTTTTAATAAAATTCCCTAGCTATAACAAATAAGTTCAAAGAAAGCATAATAGTGAATAGTTATTGAATCTTTAATCATAAAGGATATTTGAGGTTCTAAAGCTTGATAGATCATTATTCAAGTAATTTTCCAAGAATTTCCCATAGTTAAACAATACATTGACATATGTATTCTAATTATTTTCACGAAGCAAAAGCATCCCTGAATTCATTTTTATTTTTGGTAACTTAGAGTGTCTCTAGATCAACAACCATGACCTTATTTTTGGTCAATCTAAGTTAGTTGAA
The DNA here is from genome assembly GCA_007258455.2 of Sequoia sempervirens. NCBI lineage: Eukaryota > Viridiplantae > Streptophyta > Pinopsida > Cupressales > Cupressaceae > Sequoia > Sequoia sempervirens. The sequence goes on along the minus strand of VDFB02035608.1, from coordinate 21,589 downwards.
ACTAATCTTTGGTTCATTCCTCATGAGCCTCATGCATGGGCACAAATTTTGAGGTAGGTTTCTAGAACTTGTGACCATTGTGTGTGTTTTCAATAGCTCAACATTATGTTCTACACTCAAGAGTTCATCCCCAACTTCATTTTTTAATCCATATTAGTGCCCAAGATTTGAAACATTCCCTAGTAAAACTCCTATAAATAATATTCAAATTGGTTGCTCTTACGGGCTCTAATTTTTCCTTAGGGATGAGCACCATTGGTTATCTCTTCTTCATTGGCTTAAATTTAGGCAAATTTATGAACCTATACAAATGGTATTCCTTTTAGATGACATGATTATATATTAGAAACTATGAAGGAACACACATAGATATTAGAAACTTCTTGGATCCTTCATACATTTTGCACTTGAATCTCAACAATTCTAGATGTCACAACAACATGAAAACATGATTCTTTTGATGCACAAGCTCTCCCAAGTGACTTCAAGCTTGAATCTATCAATTTGGACATGATAATTTTTATAATTAGTTATCTACCTCAAACTATGGATTCTATGATTTCATATAAAACTATAGTATTCATTAGTGTATAATAGGCTTTAATAAGAATTTGGTTGCTAAAAAGACAATATTTAACACAAAGAAGGTATATTTTCTATTAATGGCATCAAATTTGTATATGTAGAAGTTTCCTCAATTATTAAGTTGTTTGAAATTGAATTCTTAATCAAGAATTGACATATTTTAATAATAACTTTAAAATTTGAAGGCCAATGTATAATAAACAAAAAATAAACCAATGAGTAGTTTGATTTCCCAATAAGGGGCAATGAAAAACTATCTAATCATCTTGGTCCATATAAGCATAGATTTCTCTAGTTCAGATGATTCATTATAAATACTTATTGATGTTATGTATATCCCTCATTACATTTGTGATTTTGTCTCTTTGTGTGCATAGAGAAACCACACTATATATCCATTGAATCTCTCATAAATTGAAAGAATCCTCATGTCCCACCACATAGATTGGTCAAGCCTATGGATTATGCATATAAGCCTTGAAATGTAATGCTTGGAAAATAATGATGCATTATAAATTGAAATACAAAATGAAAAATTTGCCACTCAATAGATATTAGTCATTGTCTAATCAGAAATAGCAATGACATAAGGTATGAATAACACATACATAGAAGTAGGCTAGCCATATGGGTGACATGGGACAATAGGATTTTTACATCAAATATAGTGAAGTATAAATGATAGTAAACAACAATAATAATGACAAACACAAGACATGCTCAAATATAATAGTGAGTTCATAACAACTAAACCTAAGAAGCGTGATGGTAAATTTAGCTATTTGGATAAATTTAGCTATTTTTAAATAAATGAGTGTCATGTAACAAAATATTTGTGAAACTTGATCAACATGATATATTAGTAGTCAAAAAATGAAAGTTAGGCAATTAATAATCAACAAAAATTAGCATATGCCCTAAATTATGACTCTAGTAGATGTTATAAATCAACTTCAAAAAGGGAAAAGGAAAATAATGGCTACATAGGCATGCATAAAAGCTTTATAGTATGGTTTACCACTATGAAACTCATTATTTGAGGTCAAAAAAAAAATCCTAGAATGAAATGAAACAAATTTTGATCATTATTTGTAAGAGGCCAATAATAGCTCTTTCTCAAGGGAGTGTGCCTCTTACAACATAACAAGAACCACAATACTCTCTAGGAACATAAGCCACACATAGAAGGTAGATTATAGACAAGAGTATGAAACAAATAGGACAAAGGAACACACTTTGAGCCATGAATATAATGATAGTCATGGTTGTGTTGATGTAGGTTTTAAAACACCAATTTATCAACAAGTTGTGAAACCTACAAGGTGGAACAACAAATATTGTTCCCCTACTTTAAAGATAGCTAGCCTCAAAAAAATTCATCACATATCCATAAATAATAGAATAAATATAAAAGTCTTACCAAAAACCCTCAATTGGAAATGAGATTTGACCAGTCCATTCACAAAGACTACATGGATATTAGAATAATCAAATATGAAAAGAACCCCACTTAGTGAGAATATAAATTATTAGCTAATATGCGTTTTCAATTCATTCAAAACTTTAAATATGTGAGTGGAAAATGAACAATCATGTACATAAAACTCACAATTTTATGTATGTAATGTATTATCTTTCATGATTTGAAATTTATCATTAAGATCTTAATCTAACACCATAATCAAAAAATAGAAAATGGAAGGGGGGAGAGAAAAGGATTAAAGAAAAAAATAAAATCCAAATTTGTTCTCGATCCTCCTACACATCATTTTTTAAATGGACAAATTCAACCCAAACCCAACCTTTATTGGACTAGTTACCCAATCTTTGAAGGAATTGAATTATATAAGTGAAAGATAGACTTCCTTTTAAGCGATGTGGTCTAGATTATCACACAAGACACTTTACCAGCCACAAATTACAAGTGGTCCAAATCACATGTTAAATATATCAACATTTAATGAATTAAATGTATATAATTATTTGGAAATAAAAGAATTTTAGAGTTTGAAATCATGAAAACATGAAAAACCAAAAACGATGGAGAAAAATCTAATATATTGTATTAATTGAAATGTTTTTTCCATAGTTTCTAGCCTTTAACAATGAGCTTCAATCATATAAGAATAAGCACATTTGGATCTAAGAAGACCAACAACCATTCCCTTCAAAAGATGCAAAATGACAAAACACCCTAAAGTGTGAAAGGTAGTTCTAACTTGTCTTTTCATAATCTATTTCTTCATTACATGTCATCTAAAGTTTGATGTACAAATTAATGTCAGAAGAATAATGCATACTTTCTAAGTACTCTATTATTCTCTAAAGATCCCATCTCTATGTGTTTACACATTCCAACATAAACTTGGTTCATCCTTTCCTTTTTCATTCCATAGAGGTTAGCTAAATTAAAAAATATGTAACTTCCAATTATATAAATTTTATCATTTTGAATGTTCAATAATTTTAAATATCATGTAAAATGAATATTTTAACATTCTACTGCAAGTCAGATGTGATTGTTGATTATCACACAAGATATTTTACCAGACACAAATTACAAGTGGCCCAAATCACATGTTATATCTATCAACATTTAGTGAATTAAATGCATAGAATTATTTGGAAAGAAAATAAATTTAGAGTTTGAAAATATGAAAACATGAAAAACCAAAAACATTGGAGAAAAATCTAATATATTGTATTCATTGATAAGTTTTTTCCGTAGTTTCCAACCTTTAACAATGAGTTTCAATTATATAAAAATAAGCACATTTGAATAGGAAGATCAACAACCATTCCCTCCAAAAGACATAAAATGACAAAACACCTTAAAATGTGAAAGGTAGTTCTGACTTCTTGTTTCACAATTTATTTCATCATTACATGTCATCTAAAGTTTGATGTACAAATACATGTCAAAAAATAATACATACTTTCTAAGTACTTTTTTATTCTCTAGAGATCCCCTCTCCATGTGTTCACACATTCCAACAACATAACCTTTGGTTCATCCTTTCTTTTTGCATTCCATAGAGGTTAACTAAATTAAAAACATGTAAATTCCAATTGTATAAATTTTATCATTTTCAATGTTCAATCATTTTAAATATGAATATTTTAACATTCTACTCCAATTCAGATTTGACCGTTGATTTGCAAGATTGTAATTTAGGGTTCGGGCTCGACTTGCCATCAGCAATAACACACACAAAATTAGAAAAGGAATTACTTTTGCACTTGCCTTTTGCACGACTTTAAAAATTAACAAGTATAAATTGTTTGTTTATTTCACTTGCATGTTTCACATCTCATTAATTGCAAAAACTTAAAAAATTGACTATGTTGATCATTGTCTCCCCTTGCACATTAGCACATAGTGTCGAATTGTAACCTGCTAGTTTTTTAAACTATAAAATAGGAGGGCTCTACTAAGAAAAGAAAAAAAATGAAAATTTTAAATTTTCATCCAATTTAAAGATTTTCTTTGATGTTTTAAAAGGTTTTCAATGTGTTTTGAGTGAAAAATAGTATTTATATTGAATTTGGCGAGTAACAAAAAAATAAGGTGTGGGTTCTTCAAAAGAGTAAGCACTCAATTTTGAAATCTCATAATTTGCAAAAATCATACGTAGCCAAATTAAAATTAGTTTCAAATTAGAAAAATGAAATATTTAAACTTAAAATTGGATAAAAGACTAATTTTTTACAAAGAAACATTAGATTCATAAAGTCGCAAGTAACCCTAAATTTTCTAGGAAAGAAAATAATTATAAATCAAAGAATATCCAGATAAATGATCCCAAACTTAAAATTAGGAGGATATGATTGTTGGCACTTTGGAGTAATTGGTAGGCTAGAAAATATAAAATAGCCAAACATGATGACTTATGGTATGCATGTTTTCCCATTTCAAAATTTAGGGAATCTGTATAATAGGTGAGTAGACTTAGAAGAAGATGAAAAGTTTACAACTTGTAAAAAAAATACTTGATAAAAATTAAAATAAAATGATCCTAAAGGGTTGGTAAACACTTATGACTTCAACAAATCGCTTTTGGAAAAATAGGCAAGATAAAATAAAACATAAAATACAAAATTTTCAACTTTATAAAATGATAAGCTCCTAATAGGGTAAACAAAAATTTAAATTTTATGGGTGTGAATTGCAAAGAGTCACAACAAATTCCCTGCCCCCATCATAAGAAAAAATGAAACTTTTAAAACATCACAAAAAAGACTATGAACACTCATCATTAAGTACATAGTCATTCAAACTTATGCAACTTAACCAAGGATACAGTTTAATTGGCATGGTCCCATTTAATCAAATCTTAATAAGTTCAAGATGGAGAAATTATTGGAAAGATAAATTTAACGTTTCAATACTTCCAAATAATAGAAAAAATTTCACACAAAAAGTTGGTTTATTTATTTTTTATGATAATATCCATGTGTCCTTATCCAAGTGTGTGCACATGATTCATTCCCTTTCTTTGACCTACATGGCTTGCTTTCCATGATTTGAGATATCTAGTCTTTATAATTTTAGTTCTTATGTAGGTAAAGGTCATCTTTAGATGTGAAAGTACATGTATCATTAAACATGTCTTTGTCGATTACTTGGGCATAGCTCTACTACCGATTGAACATGTATAGCCTTGATAGAGACACCACTTGTCCCATTAAAGCATAGGTATGTTACTAGCCATGCATGTATAGCACCAACGAAAATACTTGAGTTGCCCAGATTGAATGGGGTGTTTAATCTTTCTTTTCTTTTCCTTTCTTATATTTTCTATTTTCTTCTTTTCCTCATCCCACAAAAAATGAAGTCCACCTTTGGGTTAAGTCCACCATAGGTAATCAATTATTTATAACATTATTTTTTTTGAATTTAACATGATAATCATAGTTGTCTTTCTAAATAGACTCAAGAACATTTAAGTATTTGTAAGGTGAGGGATACAAGATACATAAGTGTAGACACCTAAAAATGTCTAACACATTCTTCTAATTCATCATTTTCCATCATCATCATGCATCACACATTCTTCTAATTCATCATTTTCAGTCATTATCACTCATCACCCCTTTCATCACTTTTAATTAAATAATTTTTAATTCTTAAATTAAACTAACCCATTTCCCTTCATTAATGAAATAATTTTTAATTTTTTAATTACTTCATCATTTTCCCTTCATCACCTTTAATTAAATAATTTTCCCTCATCCACTTTAATTAAATAATATTTAATTATTTGATTAATTATTTAATTAATGCTAAATATCCTTTTATCCTCATAATTAAATAATTTTTTAATTATTTAATTAAAGATCAGGCATTATTTCTTATCCACCTAATTAAATAAGTTTTTAATTATTTAATTATCTAATTATTTTTTCAAGATTAAATAAACATTTAATTTGTTTAATTGCACATTCCTCGAGAAATAAATAAACTATTTATTTTATTTGTTTCCTAATTATAGTGCATGTCCTATCTCTATTCTTCCAAAAACCTAAAATTTGAAACTAATATAAATTTAGGAATCTTTCATAAAATATAGTGAATGAACTTTAGTTCACTTCACTTCATCTTTCCATGCAAGCCCATGCACAACTTCTTGGTCTCTCATCCATCCTGATCCATCAATCTAATCTTACATCTCACACCTGGTGATCCCACAATAGTGGTTTACAATTTTTGGCCAAACTGGATGCTAAAATAACTTTTTTTAACTAAATCTTCACTTTCGGGCACCTATAGTGGCTAAACCGTGAGGAATTTGAAGATGATGCAAACTAGAGTTTCATAAAAAAATTTCTATAGATTCTAAATATATTTTTTTCAAAATTTTAGGAATCAAATTGCACTTATTTTTCCATCTCCCTCGAAAACCAATTTTTTTCATAAAAGAACATTTTTAAAAAGTGACGCTCACCATATAACGTATAACATTTTTTCCATGAAGGGTAAAATTCTAATTCTTTCGAATTTAGATTCGTAACTTTGATATCTAGTGCTTCCACTTGGTTAGATAGTTTTTTATTGAATATTTTTTCTTTAATCAATTTTTGAATTCAAACCAATTATAATTCAGACATAGGGTGACCGTATAACGTGTAACTTTTTTTGTATGTATCAAAATTCAATTTTTTTCTTTTTGGATCAAAGACTTCAATATCTGGTGCACTAATATTTTTTAACTTTTTTTTGATAATCGCTATTTTTCCACATGTGCAGAACAAAGAGCTTGATTTTCAATGAAAAACCTACATTCACGAGAAATAAAAAATAAATATAATAATAAAATTAAATTTATTTAAAATTATACTTTTTGGGAAGCTGATAATAAGGACTACATACTTACAAAAAATAAATTTTAAATGAATTCATTTGATCCCCCAAAAGGTAAATGAAAAGTGGTTTTTTATTAGCATTTTGATAGGTGTAAAGGAGACTCCATTATAGGTATGGTTTAAAACTAGTGGGGTTCTATCTAAGGGGGTTTGATTTAAGGTAGTTTGATCAAACCCTCTTCAATTGGAATTATTTAAATGGAACTTTTTAAGGCTTAAATCATTATATTTTCTAAAAATATATGATTTCAGCAAAAATCAGATCCTCCCAGAAATTGTAAACCAGCTTTGTGGGATCACCCCACCATTGATCTCACATTTTGAAATCCTATAAATCAAATATATTTTAATCAATCAACCCCTCCTTGAATTAGCATCCAAGCTCATATAGTGCATCATCATCAATCTTGCTTTTGCACAACAAGGTTATGCTAAGTTTATGAGAAATCCACATATCATATCAAAAAGTATAATCTTATACTTTTGACAATGGAGTAAGGCTTGGTATTTTCGGGTGAGGTAAAGTAGGTTAGAATAGCTTAGTTTGATTTAAATTCTTGTTATTTGATTTTTTCATTTGATTATTATTATCGATTCATTGGTAATAGGTCTATTTGATTATTAGATTAAGGTTATCGATTGTGATTTCCTATTTGCATTGAATCCATTGATCATCTCAAAATATTCATGTTTACATTCTAGCATGCCCGATGGGACCCACGTCTCTGATTTAACATTCAATTGAGTTTTCAAGTTACAAGTTTATAGTGACGCAATTGAACCCATATCAATGCCTTTGAAATGTAGATCAATGCTTTTGACTATATGGTGAAACATTTGCATCCCACAATGATGCTTTTGAAGCTAAATCGATGCATTTGATCATTTGCTTTTGCAGGTTTTCAAGTTTATAGCGACGCAGTTGAAACCCGCAGTGACACATCTGATGAAAATTAATGCTTCTAATATTACAATGATTCTTTTGAAAAATACATTGATGCATTTGATTTTCACATTGACACAACTTAAGGTACAATGACACATTTGAAAGGTATATCGATGATTTTGAAATTTATAATGACACCTTTGACTTTTACAGTGAAATATTTGATTTAGTTTATTGAATTTTTCTCTAACCCTAATATTTGCTCAATTTTTTGGAACTAACACATCTTTGCAGCATTGGAAAACATTAGGAGAAAACTGGTAAAAATATACTACTAACGAATTTGATGTAGGAAAAAAATTAATTGCTTTGATTTCTATATTAGTTCACACTTCGTTTGGGCTCTAATTAATGAATTTTTTGTCATGTTTGGTATGATTTTAGTGTGTATGCTCTCTTCTTGTTCTTTGTGCAAGCTTGGAGATCAAAAGAACTTTTATATTGCACATGTTAGGCACACCCAAGGAGTACTAGCAAAGTATTCTCTTCTCTTTCGCTTTATGTGAGCTTGAGAATAAAAAACACTAGTATCTTCTTTTTAATTTAGTAGGAGTCCTGCTAGGGGATTTCATCACCCCAAGGGAAACCTCAACCATGTTTACCAATGAGGTATATAAAGGGGGGAGAATGAAATTTGTACCTCTAGGTGTGACCAACATCATCAAAGCCAAGCCACAAGATCCTCGATCTGCTAAGACTTGTTTGATGAGGAGAAGAGGGGAGACCCCTTCATCTCGGCCATCCTCAGATGGGTTCAGTGTTCTCAAAACCACTACAAATGTAATGCCCCGCCACGAAACCCTAGAGGACAACACACTAAACACCTAAAATGGATTTTTTTTTTTGAAAGTGCAATAATCACAAGATAGAAGATGAATCAATAGTTTGATTCCTAATCTAAGTCCTCTAAGGTTTGTGATTACGCTACTCAATTCCCATTAACAAAACTAGCTAGAACGGAAAATCATTACATAAAACCAATTCCATCAACAATATGAAATTACATTTAATCATCTCATTTAATTGGACAATCAATATGAAACAACCATAACATGTATTCAATAGAGATCATTTAGAATCAACCCACTTAACTAACATATACAACATCTTTTACACTATCCATAACATAAGAGGGTTCAACATCTATTTACATCATTACATTGATACATGTGAACAACAATGTCTCCTCGTATACATGTGAGGAGAGTACATAAAAAGAATGATAGATGATACAATAGATTTATAGTTCAATACAAGTACATGAATAATAATCCACATGAACCGGTACAAGTGCAAGAGTCTTAAAATCTAGGAGCAATCACCATGAACACAAACAAAGTGAGGGAACCCAATGGAGTACAATGCACATTCCACTCGACCATGTGGAACCCTAAGGTCCACCCCTTGTGCTAGGAGATAGCAAAAGTGTCCTACCACCACAATGACAACATGATGGTATACAAATGACACAACAAGGCTATAAGGGATTCCAACATGCAAAGTACAACATAACATTACACAAAAGGAATTATAAATCATTGAAGGAAATCGAATGAGAATTCATTTTTCAAACACCAAAAGAAATTATCTCTCTTTCTTATTCATAAAATCTATAATTTGAAATAAATGATTTCATTCACTATTAGGTACATACATACAAATACATATATGCGTATGTATGTATATATATATATATATCCTATATATATATATATCTACACAAGCATAAGAGTATATGTATAATTTAAAGTAATTGCATTTAGATTATCAGCTTGCTATTAACAACAATTATCGAACAAAAAAGAATTATATAAAAGACCCATACATATATATATATATACCGCACTGTATAAACATACCGAATTTAACAAAGCCAAAAAAATATACTTGCTGCAAATCAACGATACAAGGGAATGGTCTCACATACCAATTACTCAAATCACATTGTTAATAGACTCATTCAATAATATCAATATATTGATCAATGTATAAAGTGGCTATTACATGCTGAGGATCGACAGACTATTAAGAAAAGCTAGCATCATTTCACACACAAAAATCAACATTGGGTAACTCAATACAACAGATAAGAGAAGATGCCTAACCTACAGATAGCTATGCAAATACACATTGACCCAACAACAATGCCGATTTCTTTGATTTTAAAGGATGACGAATAGAATAGGTGCATACATTTAAAATGCAGTCGACACTTAATTCAATGAACCATAGATATTAACCACAAACATGTCTATAGAAATATGATTTATCAAGCTATACAGTTGTCTATCAGACTTTTAAAAAAAAAAAAGAACCTAGCTTGAGTTTCGATTAGGAATGATTAATATATCTGTGTGAATGCATTAAACAGGAGCTCGAAACCAAATTCTATCAGACAGGAGCTCAAAGGTATCAAACAAAATTTAAAAAAAAAAAAAATTGAATCCCCTCTTTTGCCACCTATGTCTGTATAAGTATAAACAGCCTAACTGCAAGAAATGGAAGATTGATTCATATAAAAGTGAAGTGGCGTATAAGATGCAAGGGAAACTGAGTTTAAATAGAGTAAAAGAATAAATTAAGGTATCCAATAGAAAGAGATTTTTCCAAGCTAAAAGACCAGATTGTTAATCAATTTGTAGCAGGCGTTTACAATCCTCAGCCAAGCAATTGCTAATTAAGTCAACTGGAAGTAATTTAATGAATAAATATTGTTTTATTTACCATGCAATTTTATTTTTGAATAACAAAGATGAAATTGGAGGAGTAATGGAACCTAATTTCGCTTGTTTGCCAAAGATGAGATCTTGATATTGAGCTCTCCTAAATCCATCTTTCGGCTCCAATCTCCTCAGTGAATACTATAGGAATCCAACACAAAGAAACCCTCAAATCCAGTGGAAGCTCCAGGCAATAGAGAAAACTTCAAACCTCCAAGAACAAGAACTCAAAACTTCTTTTTGAAAACTAGAACATTCACGGGAGAGATAATCAAAAATTAATTTTCAAAAAGAATGCAAAAGTCCCCTTTATTTTTGCAAGATAACCAATTTATTTTCCACTTTTTCCCCCGCTCTCCGCTAGTGCATGCATTTTAAATTTAATTATTTTATTTAATTTTACCTCACCTTCAACTACCACTACTTTTAATTTTTAAAATATAACTATACTTTAATGCTTGCACACAATAAATCAACAATTAAAATATTAATTTATTAATTTAATCCTTCATTTTAATTTTACTTGCACAATGCACTGATTAATATATTTATTTAAATATTTCTTTATTAAACCATAAGTTTTGATTTATTTAAATCAAACAAAACATTAGTAATATTTTATTTATTAAAATTATAAATTGTATTAAAACATTTATTTAAATTATCAAATACCTTTTTAACTGCAATACTCTTTTATTTTAATATAAAATCAATCAAAGCATCAATCAAGCAAATAACTCAAATGAATTGAATACCCAACGGTACCTGACCATAAAGTGAAACAGAAGGAAAAACAACAACATCGACAAAACAACTCGAATTGACCACACAAACAGGGAATGACAAATAGACACTCATCCTTGTCAAGGATGATGGTTGATCTGGGGGACATTTTTCAGTAAAAGTTGAAGTGTCTCCAATGCTCCAGAATTCAACACCATCAAAAAGAGCTCAATGTCCTGAATCCAACACAACTTGAACATAGCGAAAAGGAGTCTGTTTGCTGAAGTTATGGCCAGTCAAACTTTGGGTCAAACTACCATCAAGGGTCGTCTAGAAAGAAAAAAATGATCATCTAAAAAATTGACAGAAGCGACACCAAGTCAAAGAGATCGTTGAGAAGATTTCGACAACATTCGTTTCGTCGAAATCTGACATCGTATGCTCGAGATATGGGCAGTCAAAGTTTAGTTGACTTGGTGGTATGGATGATGACGTCAATAGACTGGCATGTCAGTCTGTATTGTACGGATTCAGAATGGACGAATCCCAGCGTGACACGTGGCATTTGAGTCAGATTGTACGGACCATTCGAAGGATGACATGTGGCATCCGTACTATACATCATCGGCTTTGTCAATAGTCTAGTCAGCGTACGGGTTTGCTTCGTCAGCGTACACGTCGGCAACGAAGTCAGCAGACACGTCGACATTTTGGATGAATACGAGTTTGACACATGTCCTTCTTCCAACGAGTCGGCGGGTTGGTTATATTATTTAAACAAAGTGCTATATCAGGCTCAAACCCGTGATCTTCTCACAAGCAGCCGACTGGTTCACTGTTGCACCTACACTAGCCATCAATAGTAAATGATTTATGGGTTGGTTTTGTTTTATGAAACTGCGGAGTATGAGATCAAAACGTGGCCGGCGGGGTTGGAACCCCCGACCATGTGGTTAGTAAAATATATTATCACTATTGGACTAGCGAAACACATTTAACTATATATAGGGCATGGTTTCTTTTGTTGAATGGTTTAGGTCAAATGTAATACAAAATGGCCTATAAAGCCAAAAACAAACAAAACCACTCTAACCACTAAAACAAAAGAGGTCCTCAATAACAAAAGGAGTTGTATACGAGTTGTTAAAGGGGGTTAAGTCATAATTTTGGTGGTTAAGCCTTTTTAGGCATATTTTATGTATAAAAGGGGTAGTAGGCCTTTGATTTCTCAAGTCTAGGTGGTGAGAAGGAGAGAATGCTTAGGAGATTCTGAAGACATTTCCGCACACTAGAGGAATGTCATGCTATTGTGCTTAAGGGAGATAGTCTTGAAGCAATTGTAACTAATTTTTGGAGCATAATCAAATTAGTCCTCCGTTGGAGAGGGACCCAGAGACGTAGTCCATTCGGACGAACTCTGTTATCAATTGCGTTTGATCTCTTCTTTCTTTTTCTCTCTTTTTTTCAGTTCATCATCATGGTTATCATTTTATTATGCTAAGTTGATTAAGCATTTGAATGATGTTCATGTTATTCATTTAAGCATTGAATTAAGTTGTAATTTTTACGTTAAGCATTCTATAAGCAATCGTCATAGATCCTAAATAGATCAATGGCTCAACATAGGGGAACTCGATGCTATCTCCAAAACAACCATCTCCATTGGGTATAAGAAATGCTCAAACTTGGAAATTCAGGTGGAGTCGATGCCTGGTACCTACAACCTACAGCAAACCACACGGTCGAACACGTACATAGACAAACAAACAAACAAACACATCGTGAAGGAAAAATTGCAGCATTGCAGGGCACTCACAAGCGAGTGATGCGACCCTGTTCCCCTTCACTGAAATACAACAATGCACACTAATCAGATACCAAATCATGATAAGAAAATATATATCCAATAATCATATAATACTCATATGAATGATAACCATATAATCAATTAAACTGATCTACTAAGCATGGTATAATCATAAACATCAGATATAAAAGTGTCATCATAACTGAGCACCAAAGTATCATAATATCCAAGTACAATCAAGTCACTGTCAAAATAAATTTGGATGTAATAAGAGCTCTTATGAATGGTCAAGTAGAAGAAGAAAATTCATATGCTATAGATGCAATAAGTTTAGACATAAAGAATAGTATTGTAGGAGTAATTTAAAGAAATCATTTAGTCATCACATGAGGACGGGCCTTATAAAATTTTATAGAATGAAGAAAGAGAAAGAAGAACCTAAGCTTGTGCATGCTACATAAGATACATCCATAACTACATAAAGGAGTAGCATGAGTTGAGGGGGAGATGATTATTGCTTTATCATTCACCCCCATAGAAAACAACAAAGAGGTTGTGTCTCTGCAATGATATAGTTCTGGTATGGTTTTGGTTTGATTAGTTTTACAGAGCAAGAAGTGATAGCTTTGAATGGTGAAATATTTTCCTTGGCTTGCTTTCCTTGTATGATCATTTAGGAAAATTAGTGAAAGTTTGAGAAATTCTTTATTTATTACATATCAAGTATCTTCATAAGCCTTGAGAAGAACATGATCTTTTTATGAATATTTGAGAATTTCTTCTTGAGTATAAACCAAGAGATAGTGAAAGGAGCCTATGGTGTTAGTTCTTTTATGAGGGTTGTCAACAATCATTCCAATGGATAGTCCAAAATAAGGCGACTCTAACAGTTAGAGAAGGAAAACAGTGATCATGGACAAAAGGATAAGTATACTTTCATAAAATGTCATTCAAACGAATCTATGGTAGGTAATAATGAAAGTGAGATAGCAATCTTATGACTGAAATAATAGAGGTTCCTTGGATGTGACAGTGAAATCACAAAGTGTGGAGACTCCCGTGACATAAGGAAGGTGATAGACCTCTCATTAGGAAAAAGGATAGTCCTTACAGGAGTGATAGTCCACATGCTCAAAAGGTCTTTTATTCAAATTATGATAGTCATCAATAGAAGGAATCACAGTCATTCATGGAAAGAGCAAGTGATAATTTCAAGGACAGTCTATTAAAGGAGTAGATTATGTATTTGTCAATGAAATAACAATAAGTGTAAGGAATGGTTTCAGGGGGAGCCTATCTCTTTATTCTATATCCCTGAAAAGTAGTATGGTGTTAGTGGCAGTTCCTCTTTATTATTTTACAATAACAGTGGGATGTGCTCATGATAGTGCTATCACTCTTTCAGTCACATGTCTTGCCTTGTAGGAAATTCTACTTTACTTTGGATCATGTTGACTAACTCATTTATGTGGTGTATCACAATGAATATGACATAATTGGTCTATGACAGTGATGTCTTTTATCTTGGGTAGTAATTTGATGTTGACGTTTGTTGGTAATATTCATCATTCATATCTACAATGTTATTGGCATAGATCTTTCATAGTAAACCTACAAGTATACCTAAGTCAGTATGTGAAAATTCCTCCAACCCTCTTGTCTTGGTATGCAAAGTTCCTATTTGTAGATTATACACAAGTTCTTGACATGACATAGAAGTACCAATACTAATGGTTCATAGGGAAGTACATGGTATTTAATGGTTTCTAATGGAAATAAATTGATAATTTCCATTTCATGATATTTCACAGAGGTGCGGTCTGCTAATAATGCACTCTTTGATTGATAGTGGACAATGATCTTTTCTAGTTTCTTTATGTTTTTGGAATGCTTGTTCTTGTGCAATGGTCTCTATTTTTTACTTGCTTGCATAATGCTTGGTTGTTTGGTTTCCAAGTAATGATGTCTAGTGACAGTGACAGAGATTTGCAGCTCTAAGTCCTACTTTTCTCTTGGAAGTGCAATTCTTTAGTTTTGGACTAATGGTGATAGTGATTTGCATGGTAATTTTGTTCTTAATAGTTATATGGTGCATTGATATGCTCTTTATAATTAGTGAAATTCATCCTCTTTTAATGATAGTCATCCTCTTTTAATGCATTATAATCTTTGCTAGTGGTATGACAGTGGTGTAATGCTTGATAGTGTTGTATGGTGCAGTGGATAATGGTTTGATCTTTTCTTCCTTTTATGGTCTACAGTGACAGCGACATGCTTGGTTTATTGTCTTCTTTTAATGCACAGTGCAGTGGTATGTTGAGTGTACAGTTACCTTGCATAATGAATGCGCAATGGAGTAGCTTTGACTTCCTTTTATGCTCAGTGAGTAGGGTCGATACAGTGATATTTTCCAAGAGTTGTTTTTGTCTTGAATGTTTCTTGTTACAGGGTATCCATCTTATCTTGATATGACAATGCTAGATTGATGTTACCAATATAAAATGATCTATACCAATTCTCTCAAGGTGACAGTTGCTTTGATTTCTCTTTCACAGTTTGCTTTGCCAGTGTTGATCTTACACTTTTTCATGAGTCCCTTTGTCATTGTTGCCAAAGAGGGAGAACAGTCACTTTGTTAGTGCTTTGATGCTTATTCAATCAATCCACTCAATCCACTTCACAAGGGGAGTTAATGATCCTTTGTCATTTGATGTCAAAGGGGGAGAAGAGCAATTAGGTGCAAGTGCAATGATTGGTTGACATCAATGCCAAAGGGGGAGTTTGTTGGCATGTGGTTTTTCATTGATGTCAAAGGTAAATGGAGTTTGTTGGCATGGTTTGTAATTGATCAAAGGTATGTCATTTCATGTTTAAACAAAGGAAGAACTTGTCATGGTGTTTGATGCAAGGCGCTCATTGCTCATTCATGCTTCATTTTATGGAGTTGGCATTTCATGGTATGGTACTAATGCAAAGGTAATTGGTTGATGCAAATTGAAAATGAAGTTGATAGGTATGGTTTGTCATTGCTTTCAAATTTATGGTGTTTTATATATCATACTTGCTATTGTTCCTTCATTTCATGATGTTGATGCTTGACGATCTTCATCACCAGAATTGCTTCATGTCACAATGATTGTTGATCACTTACTCAGAGATATTTTGAACTAGTGAGTTGATTAGATATCATTCAATGATATATTAAGATGGTGACTTGGTAAAGTTTCATTTTTTCTTCATGAAGTTTCTTTTTACAAGTCCTTTACAAATCATGTATTCAGTGGCAAAGTTCTACATATGAGCAAATAAATTTTTAAGGCATGTTCTTATGAGAATCAAGGTTATTAGTATTCATTCCCTTTCAAAAAGGATGGTTTTGTTTTCATTTATGTCAAAATCATAGAGAGGATAAGAAATTGATAAAATGCTAAGATTAGGGTTTATCTGAAGCAATTTTCATATCTCTTAATCCAAACTTCTTAGCATATTTAAAACCTTAAGTTTCTAATTCTAGGGTTTATGCTTTTTACAAAGAATGTCAAATCTCAAATACTCTTTTGTTATGTTTGAAGAGTGACTTGTAATAGGAGGTCAAGAGTTTTTAAGTAAAGACATTATGGGTTTAAAACATTGGTTAATTGGCCCCTCTCATAGGTATAACTGGCTAAAAGGGTCAAATTCATATGTTTAGTCACTCAAAGGAAGATTAAGGGTTATTATTCAATTGTGAACTTGGTGGGAGGTAGAAGATCGAGGGTTAGTTTTTAAACTAGCAACAATTACTTTACAAGGACACTATTTTGACAAGCTAATGAATGTCATCGTTTGAGTTTTCAGTTATTCACAGGTTTGATAACTATTTGAGACAGTGAGTTGTATGAATATCTCAACAAGTGTATTGAAATGGCTCTTGGCATATAGTCTGTGCAGTGTGAAAGCGTCAAAGTCTTTATCACCATGCTCCTACAGAGTATAGATACAAGTGATAATGTTCAATATAATATACCATGTTTGTGAGTCAAGCATACACATAGAAAAGGAGAGTTAAATAATAGTGATATAAGTGGCTTTACATAACCATATTCTCTACATAGTTGAATACAGTCTAAATATGCACTGGTAACTGTAGTAAGACTGATTGGAGGGACTCTCAGTGAAAAGGTTTATGAAGGAAAATGGTTCAATGGAGTTGAGAAGACAACATACAATGAGAATGACTTGAATGACAATATATGAAAGAGTCATATGGCTCTATTTGAATGTATTCATCAAATGTTTTCTTTTGTTCATTGTTTAGTATGATTTGATTATAATCATAAGTGTCTAAAATTGATCTATATAGCAGGAACTCATTGTTTTTGTAATGTTCATGTGTTTGAAGTTGGGATATGTAATAGGGTCATTGTTCTGCATTATGTCTTTTGCTTTTAATCATTCAAACAATGTAACAGTCACATATGTCAGTATGAAGGTCATTCATGGATGTAGGGTCATTGTTTATTGTCTATATCATTATGTTTGTTGAAGGGAAATCTTGCAGAGAGGTCTTTATTCATGTATGCAAGGATAATTACATGTTGAGTATCTGTATATGAAGATTTTGATGAAATAGTGCTATGGTTTTGGTGTGAAAAAGAATATAGCTAGGTATAACAGTATTCCATTTTTTATATTCAAGTGTATGTTGCTTTTATGATCAGAGCATGATGATTGCTAGTGGAGTCAATGAGTTGTCAGAATTGTGATATTCATATTGCTGATATAATTCTATGGTAAGTGTGAATAAGTGAGGTGAAGTTTTGATAGAGCAGTGATTTGTATGGAAACAAAGTAACCCTCTGAGTTTTGTTCATTTCTCCTGAAGTGATGTGTGCTTTCCTATGACGCATGGTGATTTTCTAGTGAGGCATGGTGGTTTTCCAGTGAGGCATATTGGGTTTCCAGTGAGGCAGATTGAGAAGCTAGTGAGGTAGATTGAGAAGCTAGTGATGCAGATTGAGTAGCCAGTGAGGCAGATTGAGTAGCTAGTAAGGCTTTTCCAGTGATGCATAGATGTAGCCAATGAGGCTTTTTGTATTGCTAGTGAGGCATGCAATTTGTAATCAGCAAGGTTTTAGCCAATGAGGCTTAATAAAACTTATTTTCAGAGTGGTTTTTCACCTTTTAGGGTTTTCCACTCATAAAACTTGTGTTATGTCTCCTCTTGGTGGTTTTGTTGGATTGTGTTTGACTAAATCATCTTTGTTCAAGTATTATGTTTTGATTTGCATATCATAGCGACTCCCTCAACATTCAATATCTATATTGTTTGAATTGTATTTAATGGATCTCTTTGCATAATACAAGTGAATCAAGTTTTGAAATTTTGTTTTTTATTAGATCACTAATTCACCCCCCCTCTCAGTGGTCCTTTACTTTAACAAATGGATCACCATTGAGAAGGCTCTTATTGATAAGGGACTTGTCAAAATCTACAAGGATAACAAAGATCATACATCAAACTCTAATGAAAAACCTTGCATATGGGCTAAGAAGAAAAAACATTAGCAATGATGGATTTGTGGATGCAAAGTTTGTACAAAACATACAACTCCCACCAAGCAGTAAAAATAAAATCAAAATGTGAATCCTCCAAGAGGGCCACCAAGATCCAAAAACACTGCTAGACATAAGTATACTCCCTTAAGGGAGCCAATTTAGACAACCTTGAACAAGTTAATTCAAAACAACCTTATCAAGCTTCCAAAGCTTAGACACTATGATGAACCCCAATTTAAACCCTCATAGTATAATGAAATTATAAGACATGGGTGCTCGATGTGAGGTTTCGGCGAAAGACAAAAGTCTTGCCGACTGGTGATTGGGGCACTCGGTATGACTTAGGACCTCAGTATGAAGTGCTAGAAAAAGTGATGAGTCTCGCTGATTGGTGGATGTTTCAGAACAACATGAAGACTCAGTGAGAGGTCTTGGCGAGAGTGGAATGTCTAATAT
This sequence comes from Sequoia sempervirens, assembly GCA_007258455.2. Classification (NCBI taxonomy): domain Eukaryota; kingdom Viridiplantae; phylum Streptophyta; class Pinopsida; order Cupressales; family Cupressaceae; genus Sequoia; species Sequoia sempervirens. Next base: position 2,451 of record VDFB02035608.1, on the reverse strand, counting down.
GAGAAGACTTGAAGGGGTAACTTAGAGGCATGTTATGATATCTTAGCGAAGAGTGATTATTCAGATAGGAATGATAATGGAAATTATAATGTCTGTTGGCGTCAAAGTCTTGTTGTTTGGTGCACCGGTATGACTTGAAGGCTTCGGTATGATGTCTTGGCGAGAAAGACAAATGTCTTTGTTGTGTCGAGATTGCCCGATGAAAACTGATGGTATAACCTCTTGGCGATAGTTGGATGTCTTAGCGATAGCGTTGGCGGATGAGTTCAATTGGAGGTCAGTGAGAGGTCTCACCAATCATGCCGATGAAGAGACTCTTGCCAATAGATGAATGTCGATACAATGGGTTTTGGTATGACTTATTGAGGCTATTCAAGAGTCCCTTATTTATATCCCATTTATAAAACCAGAACTATGTCAAGAACAAAATCCAAAGCATAAAGAATCAAGCTTTGAAATGATTCAAGATCAAGTTACCCAAATACTTCAATCTCATCCTATTGCCCATAATGATCTCATTAACCCTCTCCATTCCATACATGATCTCATCAACCATTTTTCATTCCATTCACAATCCCAAAAAGAAAATTGAACCCATCCTTATTCTAAGAACTTCCACTTCCATAAATGAGACACTTGCTTCCACTGGACACATAGATGATCTATCCATTGTTCATCCAAAACAAGAGTCTTACTCTCTAGACATATTTGAAAATGATGAAGCTATAGCTGAGTTCACACGACTCTTTGATGATATTCCGAAAAATGACCATAAAGATGGTTTGTATATCAACTTTGAGGCAACAACACATTTTGAAGAACAATCAGAGTTCCTAGGTCCTCAAAATCATATCAAAGATATTGATCAACAAGCTACTATAGATCCGATCAAAATATCATAGAATAATGAAGCACCAGTAGACTATCAACTCATATCACTCACTTTTATCAAAGAAAGTGATGTAGGAGCATCCAGGGTGTAAGAGAAATCTTGGACCGGCCAAAAAATGTTTTCTTTTCAATAAGGGCTAAATTTGGTAGGGTTACTATTTTTAGTAAGTCCGTATTTATGCATCTATGGACATGGAATCCTACAAAGACCTTCAAAATGGTGAATTGAAGCCAGTGGTGAAGAAATCACTTCAATATCATTTGTTATTTGTGAGATATTAAAATTTCAATTACCAAAAATCTTGTTAAAAATATTCAAAGTCAAATTTGAAGCACTTAGAGGCTTCAAATGGGCTCAAAAATTGGTGGAAAACTAAATTAGTCTACCTTTAGGTGTGGCCAAGTTCCTTCTTGATAGCTTTCCAAAAATATATTATAATTAAAAAATCCAACGGTTGGATCAAAAGTTATGATCTCGGGAAACTGTACTACCAAAATTAAGAAAATTTCAAAAATATCTTCTTGAGGGTGTTACACTTTTGAGAATATTCTGGGGTGGTTACACATTCTAGATAGAGGAGGTGAAAGTGGGTTACAAATGAGGGAGAGAACAAAGTAGATTGTGGTTTTGATTTGTAGATTTACATATTTATGTAATAAAAAAGCCCATGTGATGTTAGTTATAATATTGTAATTTCATTTTCATTCCAGTGATAATAGAATATCTTTGCTTCCTTCTTGCATTTTATTTGTACAATTATATATTGTTGTTGTGAGTTTTGGATTACAAGGAGAGTACCCTTCATCAAAAATATTTCTTACTGATGATAAGACAACCACCATTGATTGTTCCCAATAGCACAAAGAAGATTTAGCACCTTGTTTCCAACACAACACATCCTATCACCAACATAGTTTGTTAACATATGTAGTATCAAGTAAAAGTATCATGCCTACATGAATAGGGTATTCTAGAGCTAGTACAATTTATCAACAATCCTAAATATCAAGGTATTGGTTATTCACTGATTAATAAATCTAATGATGTTAGTGGCACCTTCATGATACTGGGGGAAAATTTATTTAATGCAAACATCAAAATAGGGGCCATGAATAGTCCTTATAATGAGGTTGTTGCCAATACTCCAACCATCCAAATTATAAACCATCATTCCCAAATCATTTCACCCACTAATTGGGACCAAAAGATAAAACCCTTGCAAATAAAAAGATAAAGGTCAAATTGTTGAAGCAAATGAATCCAAAAATCAAAGTGGACACATGAATTCAAAATGGATCCCAAAGAAAAATGGATCAAGTAAAGCATGCAATCCAAATAAAAATCCAATAGTCAATGAAACTATGAAGCCAAATAAAAAAATCTTCCCATCTATTAAAAGTGTCCACCTATTTCAAAAAATTATTCTATACTAGCACACAAATTGTATGAAATAGTTGGTCTCAAACACACTCAAAAGCTCTCATCTACACTACATCTCCCACCATCCCAAGTTTGGAAAAAAAATCCTACATCCAAACTATCAAATAATTCATCCACAT
>VDFB02035607.1:0-28464 GCA_007258455.2 Sequoia sempervirens | reverse complement strand
ATTATGATTCAAAAAGGTAGCATAATGCAATAATATAAAGAAACATTTTCTATGTTTATTAACACCACCTAAGGTGTGTTAACTATGTATGAGAGGAATGGGAATGCGATGTGAAGATGGTATGTACTATGTTGAGAGCAAGACATGCATCTAGAGCATATTAGGCCCTTAGAAATTAAGTGACTCAATAAGAACACACACCAAATTTATTCTTAAATATGTGACTAGGGAAAGAGGTATGTTGGAACCATGTGAAGCTTTAAACTTAATATTTTCAACAATTTTTGGGATAAAATGTTGAATGGATGATAGACTAATGTAGTAACTTAGGTATGAGGGGCTGGACATGTTTTTTAGACCCATAAATTGTACTTAAAATATAGGAAACTAGCTGCTAGAATTCAACATGAAAATATAACAAAAGTAATTGTTGTGTTTCTTAGAGATAGGGTTTTTTGAGGGTATTACATAAATAGAAACCTTTATGAATGTCTGAAACAAACCCTAGCAGGTAAATATTCACTTTGAAGCTTAGAACAAAGGCCAAAAGTAGGAACCAAGATTTTTTCAAAAAGTGTAATTTGTGACTCTAGTTGGGGATGCTTACTACATAGGAGTAAGGTGAGAAAATAGGATCTCTATGGGAGAAGACCAAAAAAACTAGGAAAACAAAGCAAAGAAGAAAAAAAACCCAAATAAAACTATATAAAATAATACATATGATACATTGTGCATGGATAAGACATATTTTAGGAGAAATAGGTCTAAGAAACTATCCATGCTTTGGTAGTTCTAGAAATTCACTTATAAGACTCTGTAGATAATAGGAATCTTCACCATGTGTGTTAGTGGTTAGATATGGTTAGATCCATAGAGCATAAAACTTCCCATGATTTCCTTTGTCCTTATCCCTCTCATTCCATAGGAGAACCATATCATAATTTATTTAAAATTTCCTTTCAGTAGCCTTCTTATCAAATAGATGCTTGACTTACTATTGCAGTTTGATGTTCTACTATCACATCCTCCTTGTTTCATCCAATTAATGAGCTGGTTGATTTTTTTTACAATTGCATCAAATATATCTTCATCATGCTCCTATATAGTATACCTACACAACAAGTTGTTCATGGGTATTCTAGCTTCTAGGCCATAAACTAGTTCAAATGGAGATTGACATGTTACCTTTTTATTGTCACCCTATTTAGCCACAAAACTAATTGAGATTTTAATCCCAAGATTTTTTGTTCTTCTCAATCACTCTCTTAATGATTCTCATCAAGATTTTATTGCTTGATTCTACTTATCCATTTCATTGGGGATGCTATGGGGTAGCATAAGAGATATTTATCCCATATTGATTATAAAAAGTTGCAAATTCTTCAAACTTGAAGCACTATAGTCCATATTTGATGCAAGTATTGATATTATTTAAATAGTGCATTTAAATAATTTATTTGTCTTATGTCGAAATTAAAGTAAAAAAAAGAATCTTGGTGGAGTTTTGGTTAAAACATTAAAATAAAATTCTATAGTTTCCTTTGCCAAAATTAGGGAAAATGTGGTCTTCTCATTTGTAAGAATTGGTCTAAGGTTCTTGACATTTTCAATTAACATTTTCCTCAAACTAAAGTTTCCCATATCAAGATAAAGGTTTTTCAATGCCATGATTGAGAAAAATTAGCATGCAAAGGTAAGAAGAGGCAAAAAAGGACTATCTTTGAAAGGTAAGTAAACAAAAAACTAAAGTTTGGGTGCCAAGGAATAGAGAGGTAAAGGAAGAATTGAAGAAGACTCCACATCAAGGAAGGGTGCTAGGGTTTTATTATTACTAGTTTTAGGCTTAAAGGAACTGCATGGAGGTCGTGTTCATAACAATGTTTATAGTTCCTAATGGTTAACTTCATGTATGAAATGCATCTTCTATTTATTTTGAGTTTTTGAGCTTGGAACATGTTTTAAGGCGGCTAAACATCAAAACTCATTAATCTAGTCATGCAAAGGTTCAAAAATATATGGGTCATGGGATCACTTTTGTTAGGTTTATTGATAATCATGCATTAGGTCTTCTTCATAAGCTTTTCTAGCATCCATTTTATAATGTTATTGCTATGGAGGTATATTTTGGTTTATCTTCAAAAGTGCCATTACTAGTAAGGTTTTATTAAATGAAACCTTCAAGTTTCAAATCCGAAAGGGAATAAGCAACTACAGATTGATGTTATGGCAAGGTTTTACAACATCAAATGATGACAACCTTTATTAATGAATAAGAATAGTGGTTCAAACACTTTTTTTTACAATAAGTGTAGGAAAATACTAAAGGAGATCATGTGCCATGTAATTCCTAAGGAAATTCATAGAAGTTAATGAGAGGGAGTGTCATATGAATGAAAATATGACAACTATTTTAGATGAGTGATAACCCTTTGGGAAAAGGTAGTGATTCAAGAAGGAGCTTAAGGTTAAAGATAGTGGTAGACTATATTGAAGCCACCCAATAGTGACTTCAATAAACCATGGTAGTCAAATATGTGGACAATCACTAAGCCAACATGGAGTCTTCATTAAGAGCAATGAATGAAAGAGCAGGGATTTCAAAGAATGATGAAATAGTTATGAAAATTCTATGACAGTCAATAGATGACATAAAGCAACAAAGGAGTTCCTAAAAGGAAAACAACCATACCTTGAAAAACTTTGTGACTTTTAATGACAACATGAATAAAGAGAAGACAATAATTTAAAGGATAAAGACAATTCATGACTATCATAAGGAAAAGGGATAGTCTCATCAAAAGATGGTAGTTAGAACCAAGAAGAAAAGATAGTCCAAGGGATAAATAATAAAGAGGATAGTACTTTAGTTTCAGATCCTTGCATTGACCCTTTGTTGAAGATAGCCATTGTTGTTTAAGGCCAATAGATCACATAAAAAGTTATTAGTAAGAGGATAATTCACATTCCAAAATAGACAGTCGTGCCAAATCATTCCATTCATAAGGTGTCAAATCAAAATGGTGGATCTGAGAAATTAGGACAGAGGAAGTGCAGCCCACATAAATGAAAACCACAATGCACAGGAAAGGTCACAAGAATGACAACGTAAGAATGAAGACAACCATAGCAATGGATAGCTAAATGACTGAAAAATCTATAGTCAACAATGATAAGACAATAAAGTTTGTCAAAATGACACTTTGAGAGTTGATGGTATCCATTGATAATCCATAAAAAGACCATAGCAATAATCACAAAGGAATTTTTTTGAATGTGAAGAGGCTAAGCATTGAAGGAATTCAACAAGCAAATGAAAACAATAGAGGATCTAGATACAACAGTTAAAATTGCTCATTCAATGATTAAGGAAGTCACCATGTGATGAAGAGTGTGAAAATTTTCATAAGAGCCTTGAAATATAGTCAATTGATTTCACTTTCATAATCACTATGACAATACTTCAAAGATACAACAATCAAGAAGACAAATAATAGACTAATACAATGTATTGGATGGCAGTGTTTCTTGCTATAAGTATGTTGATATTCCTGCCATTTTTAAAGGCTTTGGATCCCATTAGAGACAAAGTAATGAAGTAGCATATTGGTTGGATTTGGGAGAAGTCAATTATCAAGAAAGCATACATGGATCATAAGAGTGTGGATAGTTTGAGCCTATTGGAGTTGGCAGTAGTTATTCTTCAAGAAATTAATTGTTGGTTTCCATTGGAAAATGGAGCCCCAAGTGTGCTAGTTTTCCATATTTAGAATTGAATTTTTTTGACTTAAACCATGTAGATTTGGATGCTAATTCAATCATTTTGAACACACAATGGAAGATGGAAACCAGACCTTAAATCAAACTTTGTATTGTGAGAATTCAAAAAGTCACCCTTGTATTTATTTGGAGCATCAATGGTAGGGATTTGTATTGGTTTCCTCTTTGTATTATAGATAGACAAACTTCAAGACTCTTCAGAAAGCCTCAAGGAAGAATGCAAGGATGGTAGTGTTGTAGAGAAAAGGAAAAAATGGAGAAATTCTAATGAATAAAGATAGCTTTGTTGCATGAAATGGAGTAAGGGGAAGTCACTATGTTTCAATGAAATAAGATAGTCTACATTTAATGAAAATTCAATCATAAATATTGTCACAATTCATAATCATGAAAGATCTACAAAGGACAATACTTATACCAAAGGGAAAAAATATAAAGATCACAATGATTAGGGTAAATTGCAAATAAGATGAAGTTATGGCATTGGAAGGGCAACAAAAGGTCTTGAAAGTAGTTACAGAGACTCTATCCAAGATCAAAGTGATAGTCCTAAGTGCACCAAAATTAGAGGATAGTACCATGGAAATGTTGAGGCAACAATTCAGGATGGCAGTCTTAGAGTGGTAGAAGTCTAAGAAGACCATAATAGTCACCATTGATGACAATACAAGCCATTGAGGGGCCATTTTATGATGACAATGAAAGGATTACCCATTGGGGGTGTAAATGGAATGGTGTCTAAATATTGTGAAGACTTGAGCAAGACCATGGAGAGAAAATGGTAGGAAAAAGGAGCAATCATAAATGCATAATACAGATAGTCACCATTTCAGTTTAAGTCGAAGCCAAAGGTGAAACTCATTCAAAATATGGAAAGTCATTAATATAAATCAATATTCTTAAAGATAGAAAAGGGAGAACAAGTTGGGTGTTCTTAACACTCAGTTTTTTAGCACTTAGTGGTAGTTTTGGCCTACTTAGGAGTCCCATGTTGTATCAGTTGGAGTGAGGTGGAGTTTCACTCTAAAATCATGCAAATTGGGATAGTTTGGAGCCCTTAAATTGTGGATTTTTTACCTTATATTCCCAATAGTATGAAAACTTCATGCAAAGCATCTTATCATGTAGTTAGAGGCCTAAAAGACAAGAATTTTGGTAGTACTAGTGGAGTTCAAGACCTGACATGGTTATACAATCAGTTAAGGAAATTTTTTCAGTCTATTCATAGCCAATTTGGAGTAGTTCTAAGCCCCCTTTTGTAGTTTTTTATCTTGTGTGTAACCAAAATGTGATTCATCATGCATAGCAGAGGAGATTTCAAGAATGTGGGACAATTAGTTCAACTTTAGTCCTCTTTTAGTCACAAAGCAAGCTCCTTTTCTATAAGGATTCTTATTTCTTCCTTTCTGAAGTTATTTATTTCTTGTTGCTTGCATATACAACAAAGAAAAAGAATTGTAACTTGGTTTTAAAATTATTTTTAGGTTTTTGGAAACATTTTTATTTGTAAAGAACAAAGATTCCTTTCAATTTCAATAAAAGGCAACAATTTTTTCTTAAAAGTCTTTTGTTTTGAGCATGACAAATGAATGATTTGATGAATTTATTGTGTTTTCCATTATAAAACCTTTAAATCTATCTTTTTTTTGCACTATAAAAGAAAATTAATTCATTTAAATATAGGTTATGAGTTGTGTTAGAATAATCTAGTAGTTGAGGTTGCGAAACTCATTTTCCTTTGAACAAACACTTAATATAGACCTTCTCATGAAACACTTATGTATTTCATTATTACCTTTAAGATATGAACAAACAAACCTTTTGTTTGAATCTAATTGTGAATTTAGAGTAGCTAGTAAAGTTTAAAATTTGGTGCATCACCTTTTAGAAGCCCTATATTTCATTTCCAAAGAAATATATATCCCTTTTCCAATCAAACCAACAAGTTTTAGGAGTTTTTCAAACTGAACTAGCCCATAATCTAGAGGTTCATCCTCATCTTAGGCAACCCACAAGCTTGAGGATGCCCCCATGTTGCATAGGATTTTATCTTTAAATCTTAGCACTCGGGGAGCAATCCTTGTTGAGAATAATTTTTAGCATGCCCAATGGGACTCTAAAACTCATTTCAATGAGGAAATATAAATATTTTTATTGTTGTTTTGGTATATGCAATAGTTTTTGACCTTTTCAAGGTTATAAGCATATTCTTGGTGACTCTTATCTTTGATTTTGAAGCAAATCTACTACAATCAGTACATGAGAAGAGTGAAAACTAGAGGAATCTTTTCCCCCTTTAAGTATTTGCAGCTGTCACAACCAAGAAGGAAAGGGAGGGTAGTGAGAGGGGTTCCTAGCCTAGCTAGATTACTTTCTACACCTCCAAACTATAGGCCTACAAGTCCTTTTCCAAATATACAAGTACCAAATATACAAGTGTCAAAAATTCCAATGGAAAGATCATTTTCCTTTGCACCATTTAATGGGGGCAACCCATTAAATATTTCTCAACATGATGATATTCATATGGAACCCCTTAAAAGCTTACCTTATTTCATAGGAGAAGATAAAACCACCCCTATTGAGCATATCATGGATGTGGCTACTTTATGCTTAGTTCAAAATATCATAGTTGAGAATGTAGCAATTAGGCTCTTCACTGCATCACTAAAAGGAAAAGCATTGCAATGGTTCAAGAGTATTGTAGTTAATTCAATCAGAATGAGAGATGAACTAGGTGATGGCTTAGATAACCAAGTTAAAGACAAGTTAGATCATTTTTCTCTTGTGGAGCAGTTAAGTAGGTCATCAAGAGAGCTCCACACAAGCACATGTATTTTTTTAACTACCATTTTGAGAAGACATGGGATAGAATTCCACCAATGGTAAGGCCTTTAGCTCAACATTCATTTTTGTATTTCCTTAAATCCCTTAATAGTGATATATTTGTGATGATTCAGTTAATGCATGGAAATATGCTTCCAAATGCATATGATATTGCTATTAGAGAAGAAAATAACCTCATACAAGCTAGTAAAATAGCTCCAAGGCCTCCAATGCCTATTTTTCCTAAGTTACAACCACATATACCATTACCATTACCCCCAATAGTTACTTCTCCTCCTATTTCAACACTAAATTATCAAGATACATCCCAAGAGAAGGGTGTATTAGCCTAATCTCAAGAGTTTCAAGAGATAAAAAGCTTATTAAAAACTGTTGGCAATGACTTAGTGAATATCAAGAATTAGGTAGGACAAATCCTAGATCATATCGAGCACCATATCAGCCTAATAGGCCACCTGATCAAGTTGATTCTCAGGGTCAAAGAAGGAATTACAATACTATACCTTATTATCCCTATAATCACAATGCTACAAGCTCTTCAAAAGAGCTCATTCCTATACAAAAAAATATGGCACAAGATTATGAATGGTGTTTCCCATGCAACCAACCTCACAATTAGAACACTTGTTCCAATGGAATGTTGAATAAACCTCTAATGGTACAAAATAGCAATGTTGTTTCACAATATGTGACAAAATAAATTCATGAACGACAGGGTTCTCAGACTAAGCAAGATGCCCTTGGTGTTGCTTTGATGAACTGAAAAGATAATGAGTTTTATGGAGTGAATCAATCACGAGGACAAAATTAGTCTTACACCTCTATAGAAGCCAATAAAAGGTCAAAGAAAAGAGTTTTGACATAGGACAACAAGTTGATAAAGGCCAACAACAGGTTGATAAGGGTAGAAATCAGACTTATACTAGTCAAAAAGGCCAAGTTGGGCCTTTATCTTCCCAAAATATTTAGATTTTTCCAAGTAATAAAGGGGTGGAAAGTAAGGAGCAATCAAAAGACCAATCACAACCTTTACAATCACAAATTGATGTTTTTGTTTCTAAGGGAAAACAACAGGTTAGTACTACTCCATTTAATATTGTGGATCACATGAAGAAAGCTATTGTTAGTTTGTCAATGTTAGATACTTTACATATCCCTAGACAAAAGAGCTTATTGCAAGATGTTTTAGCTAAGATTTTGTTGGGTATGTGCAGGATCATGATGGGCCAAAAAGTGGCAATATGTAAGTGATATGATGGTCCATATGGCTGACAACTTTTTTCTTACCCAAATTTGATGAAATGAAAAGGGTTTTTAAAGAATATTCTTAGCTTTCCACCAATATAAATTATGCTTTACTTTGAATTTAATAAATTATTATTATTCATTTTTATTTGAATTACAACAAAAGTCTTGATTGATAGGCTGGTTGAAAAACATCTATAGCTTTCAAACAGTATCACATTTTTTGAATCCAAAACATGTGTCACATTTTATGCTTTGTATACTATAGGATTAAGGAAAGAAAAATTGAATTTCATGAATTTTTGACCAAGTTAAGGTGGTCAAACATACGAGTTTTTATATTTTTTAAAAAGTTGTAGTAAAAAATTCATAATTAATTATTTACTTAGAAAAAAATTACAAAAAAAATGCATCACATCCGAACATGAGTACTCTACTTATATCTAAAATATTATAAAAAAATTATTATCATTTTATTGTGGTTAGGATGATTAGACAAACACCTACTTATTTTTTCCCTGAAATTTAAGTACTACTACATTGAAATTTTAAATTCTCACCAAATAGATTTTTTATTTTTTAAAATAAACCTAGTAGTTTAGAAACTACATTCAATTTACTACAAATTCTATTCTTACATATTTTCAAAATAATATAGATAACTTATTCAAATTTTTACGTCAAGTTGCCTAACTATGATTTTTCTGAATTGTTTGCCACTTAAGGGCCTGTTCTTTCCATGATGATCCTACACTTACCCTATTGTCAAATGATCCTCCTAAAGAGAAGGCCCAAGTTGTGCTTACAAAAATCCCTAAAAAAATAGTGAATAGCCAACTCAAGAGGTTAAACCACCCTCATTTTATGTTAGTTTGATTATCGGTCCACACTTAGTTCACAATTGCATGATTGAATTAGGAGAAAGTAGCTTTGTAATGCCAAAGAAACTAGTAGATAAGTTGGGATTAGCATATGAGCCTATTTCAAAGGGAGTAATCCAATCTGATGGAATAGCCATAAACTTAGTTGGGGTGATTAAAAATCTAGCTCTTACCTTACATGCTTACCCAAAATTTTCAATCCCATAGGATATTTATGTCATAGATTTACCGCCTTTCTTTTCCATATACCTTTCTAGGAATTTAACTACAAATTTGGGAGGATACCTATCTTCTGATTGGAAAAATTCATTTTTTAGAACAATATATGGTACTAAAGTGACCATAAAATCATAACATCCTGCAAAATATCACATAGAGACATATGTTCCTAATGCCATAAATGCAAACCTTTCCATTCATGAACAAGAAGATCAATCCATAATCTAGGACCCCAAAACTCCCATTGAAGGCATCCCTAATCTAAACTTAGATGAATGGGTAGCTAAAATATGACTAGGGATATACAAGATTCATGAACAAGATGCAAATATCCCTAACTTGGTAAAAGAGGAAGAACAACAATATGAACAACATTCTAATCAGCTTTGGAAATTATATTTTGATGGCTCATGAAGCAGAGTTGGTGTTGGTGGAGATGCTATGTTGATCTCTCCTAGTGGCAAAATATATTATTCAACTATGATATTTTCTTTCAGTTGTTCTAACAATACAACATAATATGAGGCAATCATTCATGGCTTAGAGTGGGAAAGAAAGAAATGTATCAAGTGCTTATAGGTATTTGGGGATACATAATTGGTAGAAAATCAGGTGAGAAATTTTAATATAACTAAAAATGATTTGCTTAAGTTGTATGAACATAGAGTTTGGGATCTTATTGAATATTTTGATGCCTTCAACTTTTTTTCCTTTACAAGAAATCAAAATAATGAAGTTGATAGGTTGGTTGTCATGGGTTCACAATTTGACATTCCAAAAGAGGTGAAAAATGTTGAAGTATAACAGTATGTAAAGGTGGTAGTGTTGATGTGCCAAATTGACATACAACATGTAGGTAAGGATCTGACAAATTTTAATTATTAGATGGTTATTCAAGGTACAATCAGATTTTAGTAAAAGAAGAAGATCAGTTCAAATTTTCTTTTACCACTAAATGGAGAACCGTGTGATATAGAAAACTTCCCTTTGGATTGTCCAATGCAAGGGAGACATTCCAAAGAGATATAGACATGGATTTTCAAGGTCTCATGAACAAGTTTGTACTTGTTTATCTCAATGACAACTATTTTTTCAAAGCATTTTGATGAAAATTTTGATCACTTAAAGAAAAATTTTGAGAGATTTTGGGAATATGGTGTTTCTCTCAATCCTAAGAAGTGCATCTTTGTTGTCCATGAAGGTAAATTTCTTAGTCACATAGTTTCAAAGTGAGGTATCATAGTAGACCCTAAAATAGTAAAAGAAATTTTAGCCTTACCTTTACCTACTCATAAGAAGGGTCTACAAAGCTTCTTAGGAAGAATAAATTTTATTAGAAGGTTTATACCTAACATTTCAGCCCTCTTTAGGCCTATAACAGCTATTTTGAAGAAAAATTTAAGTTTCAACTAGGCAAGAGAAGCCAATAGGAGTTTTGAAGAGATTAAAGAAGCCATTGCAATTGCACCAACTCTTATAGACCCAAATTTTGCTAAAAATTTCATATTATATGCCTTTGGAAGAATTGATGCCATCTCAACTATGTTGATGCAGCAAAAAGAAGATGGGATAGAGTATCCAATAGCCTTTTTCAACAAAGGTTTGGAATATTATAAGGAAAGGTACACCTTTGTGGAAAAGTATGCTTTAGCTGTCATAAGAAGCCTTTAAAAAATTAGGTATTTGCTTTCAAATTACAAGATACGTCTTATGGTTTCCCATCCAAGTGTAAAATGAATTTTTGAGTAAGGATCTAAATGATAAGAGGGCTGGTTGGATAACCAAATTCATGGAATAGGATGTTGAAATCAAGGTTACCAAGTTGGTAAGAGGCAAAGGATTGTGTGAAAAATTGGTTGGTAAGGTTGAGGATAGAAAACAAATCAAAGAGGAGGTTATCCTTGTGTTAAATAATGAAGATCAAGTTGTTGTCCCAACTCTTCCTACAAGTTATATTCAAGAAATGATGAATTATATCCAAACTGGTGAGTGTTCACAAGGCCTAAACACTGCAAAGTGAAGGTATTTCAGACTTCAAGCCATTCCTTATGTGATTTTGGATGGAAACTTATATAGGAGAAACCTTCATGGAGTTTTATTTAGATGCATAGAATCTTATCAGATTAACAAAGTGTTGGAAGAATTCCATAATGGAGTAGTTGGTGGCCATTTTTCACTAAGAACTAAAGCTCTAAAAATTATCAAAGTTGGTTACTATTGGCCTAATTTGTACAAAGATGTTTATGCATGGGTAAGGAAATGAAAACAATGTGCCATATTTGCAAGAAAGTAGAGATTAGTAGCCTTACCCCTGCATCCAATTCAAGTAGAGTAGGCATTCATGAAGTAAGGTATCGATTTCATTGGACCCATAAGCCCACCTTCTAGTGCATCACACAAGTGAATATTGACAGCCATAGATTACTTCACCAAATGGATAGAGGATGTATCATTGAAGGAGGCAAATGAAAGTGTAGTACTAAATTTCTATGAGGACATAGTAGCAAGGTTTGGTACCCATAAATCCATGATCTTAGATAATGCACTAGATTTATATGAATGAGAGTAACTGAATGGGCTATTAAAAATGATATCTTTTGTAGCACTTCATCCAATTACTATCCATAAGGTAATGAACAAGCTGAGTCAACTAACAAAAATCTGATTAGGATCATTAAAAGGAACATTGAAGACAATCAAAGAAGCTGGCACAACAAGCTAAAACTAGCCTTACGGGTTGATAGAATTACTCCCAAGAGGTCTACAGGTAATTCTCCATATGTTCTTGTTTGTGGAAAAGAAGCTAGGCTACCCATCTCAATACAGTTACCAACTCTAAGTTTGATCAAAGATTTTGAAATGATGGAGGAAGAACCAATGGAAGTAAGACTTGCTAAGTTGATGAAGTTGGAAGAAACAAGAAGACAAACACTTCAAAATCATGAGATTCATCAAGCCTAATGAAGAATACATTTGACAAGAGGGCAGTCTCAAGAACTTTCAATGAAGGAGATCTTGTTTTCAAATGGGATGATTTGAAAAGTAGGCCCGAAAAGCACACCAAATTCGATGCCATGTTGAGTGGTCCTTTTACGATCACAAAATGCAATCCAAATAATTCCTTTCAGCTGTCAAATCTTGAAGGAGAGGATCTACTAATCCCAACCAATGGGATTCATTTCAAGTTCTATTATTGAGGTGATATTATACAAGTTGTATATAATAGAATAGATTTCCCTTTCCTAAGTGTTGATGCACATGTGTCATTTTAGTTTGTCCCCTTTCCTCAGTGTTGATGCAAATGTTTCATTTCAGTTTTTCCCCTTTCCTAAGTGTCGATGCACATGTTTTTAGCTTAGTTGGTAGGTAGTTACTATTGTTCAATGTTTCTAACAGATGTGTCTAGGTTTGATCTAATCTTTTTCAATTCATTTATTGACTCCTATGCCCAATGGATGCCAAGGCTACTGGTCCAATTTGTTTTAGTAGGAAAAACAGCCCTAAAGTCACCAAGAATGTAATCCATCTTTGATGCAAGTATTTATATTATTTAAATATTACATTTAAATAATTTATCTTGGTCTTATGCCAAAATTAAAGTTAAAAAAAAGATTGGTGGAGTTTTGGTTAAAAAATTAAAATAAAACTCTCAAGTTTCCTTTGCCAAAATTAGGGAAAAGGTCTAGTCTTCTCATCCGTAAGCCTTGGACTAAGGTTCTTGACATTTTAAATTAACATTTTCGTCAAACTGAAGTTTCCCATGTCAAGATAAAGGTTTTTCAATGCCATGATTGGGAAAAATTAGAATGCAAAGGTAAGAAGAGGAAAAAAAGGATCTTGTTGAAAGGAAAGTAAAATAAAAACTAAAGTATAGATTCAAAGGAATAGAGAGGTAAAGGTAGGTTTAAATAAGACTCCACATCAAGGAAGGGTGCTAGGGTTTTATTACTATTGGTTTCAAGCTTAAAGGAACTACGTGGAGGCCATGTTCAAAACAATATTGAGATTTTACAATGCTTAACTTTAGATATGAAATGCATCTTATAGTTATTTCTAGTTTCTAAGCTTTTAACACCTTTTAAGGGAGCTAAACATTGAAACTCATTAATTTAGTCATGAAAAGGTTAAAAAATCTATGAGTCATGGGATCACTTTTGTTAAGTTTATAGAGAATCATGCATTAGCTCTTCCTCTTAATATTTTCTAGCATCCATTTTAGAATGTTACTGTTATGAAGGTATATACTAGTTTATCTTCAAAAGGGATGTCACTAGTAAGGTTTTATTAAATGAAACCCTCAAGTTTCAAACCCAAAAGGGAATAAGAAAATATAGATAGATGCTATGGAAAGGTTTTACAACATCAAATGAGGGAAACCTTATTATTGAATAAACATAGTGCTTCAAAAACTTTTTTTACAGAAACTGTAGGAAAAATCTCAAGCAAATCATGTGCCATGACATTCCTAAGGAGGAAAGTCACAAAATTTAATGAGAGGAAATTTAATATGACTAGAAAGAGGACAATTATTTAAGATGAGTGATAACCCTTTGGAAAAAGAAAATGATTCAAGAAGGAGCTTAAGGTTAAATATAGTGGTAAACTGTATTGAAGCCAACCAATAGTGACTTCAATAAACCATGACAGTCAACTGTGTGGACAATCATCGATTCAGCATGGAGACTTCATTAAGGGAAATGAATGAAAGAGAAATGATTTCATAGAATGATGATACAATCATGCAAATTCTATGATAGTCAATAGATGATAGAAAGCAAGAAAAGGAATTCCTAAAAGGAAAACAACCATATCTTGAAAAATACAATTTTTGACTATTAATGATAACATGAATAAAGAGAAGATAGTCATTTAAATGATAAATATAATTCATGACTTTCATAAGGAAAAGGGATAGTCTAGTCATAATATGGTAGTCAAAATCAAGAAGACGAGACATTCCAAGGGATAAATGATAAAGAGGAAGGTCCTTTAGTTTTAGATCTTTGCAATGACCCTTTGTTGAAGATAGCCATTATTGTTTAAGGACAATAGATTGCATACAAGGTTATTAGTAAGAGGAAAATTCAGATTCCAAAATAGACAAGCATGCCAAATCATGCCGGTCACAAGGTGTCAAATCAAAAGGTTGAATCTAAGAAATTAGGATAGAGGAAGTGCAGCCCATGTAAATGATAGTCACAATGCACCAGAAAGGTCACAAGAATGACAACATAAGAATGAAGACTGTTAGAGTAAAGGTTTTAACTTAATTATATTAATTAAGTTACCTTTATTCCTCTCTTAAGATTTCACTTTAGTTTGCATATTGTGACATTTAATAATTATATTAATTATTAAATGTCTACTTATTAGGGTTTCTTTAGGGTTGCACAATATCCTTTTATAAGGATTGATCATTGTATTTTATCTCTATCTGATTAATACATTTTTAGCTTTCAGAGCACCTTGCTCTTTTGTCTCGAGTGTCTTCTTTCTGTGATAGGTTATTTGCATGTAGGTGATCTTCAGGGTCTGTGAGGTTGGCTTTCACAACTTCAACATGGTATTAGAGCTCCAGATTTGCGGCTGCCTATTCATTTTTTGAAGATTTTATCTTACAGAGGATTTTTTCTATGCAAGGGTTTCAGTCATGGTATTTTTTTCCAGATCAGAGGGGTTTTCCATCATTTTTTGAGAAAATTTGACCTTGATCTCTCAAACAATGCAGGCTGGTGAAAAATGGACCTCATGGGTGTGCTCAGAAGGCCCAAAAACCCCTATTTTACCTCGATCCTTGTGCACGGTCGTACAGATAATTTTTTTTCTTAGAAATCAACTGAACCAAATATAGGTGAATTTACAGTCAATCTTTAGGTTTTTGGCCACTCTAGACACAATGGTGAGGTCCGTTTAGGCTGAAAATGCTCTGAAAATTTGAGCACCCCCTGGATCTGGCAAAAAAAGACTTTCTTCAAACCCTCACAGATCTGACAAACGGAAGCCAATTTTGACGAAACAAAGGTCGATCTAGACTATTCTGACAGCTTTGAATTCAATGGAGAGGTCTACTTCATGCCAAAATGCTTCTAAAAACTTCCTCCAAAATTTGCAAAGAGAGCAAAGGGGATTCAGATCTGAAGCCTGTAACCCTTGTTGAAGAAGAAAACCTCATAAATCGAGAAGGGGTTCGCTGAAAATTGATTTTTTAGTGGTTTTTGGGAAATCTCAAAAAAGTTGCCAGAGAAATTCATACGATCGTATGGATCCGTACAGACGCATCGATTTTTGTGCCATATATTTTGGTGTCAGCATCAATTTTGAGTTGCCTTGATTTTTGTGCCATTTTGTATAAATTTTTGTGCCCTTTTGATTTTTGTGCTGCCTCAATTTTCATGCTATGAAGGTAGAGCTGAATATTTTATTAATTTTTTAATCTTTAAATTAATAAAATATTTGGTTTAAAGCCCAAATGAGCATATCTAGTAAAATGGTTATATCTTGAGCATACGGTCTCCATTTTTTGAAAACGAGATACCATTGGAAAGCTGCTTCCATCACCAATCTGATGGTCTAGGTGTGGTTTCTGGATTTTTCTATCTTGATACTGTTTTTCTCAGTCAAAGTTATATCATGGTTTTTGCACTTTGGGGGGCACCACTTTTGCGTCTGAACTCTATTTTTTGCAAACGAATAGGCATTGGAAAGGTGGTTCTATGCTCTTTCCAGATCTGTCATTTATTTTTCTAGAATCTTCCTTACGTACAATTTATGCAGTATTTTGTGTTTTCACAATTATGTCAATTACTTGGACGTTTTGGCACCTGGAAATGATGTGTTTGCGTGAGATGGCATATTTTGATCTGCTTTATATGTACTGAGATCATTAGTCTTTTGATTTTTTCTCTTGAGTGAGTATAATGGGTTTTTCTATTCATCCTTCTATGATCAACTTGGATAAGGGTAATTATGAGTCATGGGAAAAGGGCATACTTACACATTGTAGGTGGCTTAATATTTTGCCTTATTTGTATGATCTCATACCTACACTAGACACATCAAGGATTTTATCAGCATGGGTTATTATTCGAGATCATATTATAGGGGTTATTGGTTGTAGTGTTGATTTTGACACTTTGTGTGCTTTATCTGACATTCGTTGTCCTCGCACACTTTGGCACCATCTTTGGGAGATTTTTGGAGATTCTAATATCTCCCCATTCCTAGAGGATCCCACTACAGATTGTCTTGTCCCTCTTGCAAATATAGATTTCATACCCTATGATAACTGTACTCTACATGAGCTTGATTATCTCACAGGTCTTGCATGTGACGATGGTTTAGAGACTTGTATTCATGTTCCCACTCTTGAGATTGAGACTACATCAGCATCTCCTATTGTTCCTGATCAGTTTGACATCACCACATCTTTGGCCCCTATTGATTCAAAGCAGGAGGATATCATACATCTTTCAGACATAGCTACTTGGGATTCATATCTTGCAGGCATATCATCCTTGTTTGTAGAGTCCTATATTGCAGATTTGGAGGATTACTTTGAGGACATTCATCTCCTCTTCCTTGACAGTCAGGTTATCACTGCCTGCCCACCATTATCTATGCATTCAGAGGTTTCATTTCAGGAGTCTTCACATCTGTTTGGATTTGACATCATTTGTTTCAGTTCAGATAGCGAGATTCTTCAACATCCTATCATGGCACACATCTTGAGATAGATTGGTTCATCACTCTTCACATGGTTTCTTCGACATCATCCTTTGGATCCATTTCTTCCCAAGGGGAGGAATATTATTTTCTGCTTCAGGATCTCCTTTTGGATTCTACATCAGGCATCTACCATTGCGACGGGAGTTTCTTCACTGTGGGGGGGCCTTCTTGTCTTTTTATATCTCTCCTATTGAGACCATTGTCTTTGTACTTATATGATAGAAGTTTTCTATGGGGGGTATCATGTAATCCACCTCCTATCCTTCTTTCATTAGTGAATTTCATTCTTTTCTTTTCTCTTCTTGGAGGGAAGTTTTGTCCCCATGAGGTTTTCTCCCTTTCTCCACTTTACAGAGATTTGGATGTATTCAGGTACCTAATCAGGCCTAGTTGTCGGGACCCTTATTTTACTTCCATGCATTGTTGTTACCTTTGGGGTATGTGTGATCATGGTATGCCAAAAAGTGGCAATATTTGTAGGGTATGTGGTGATGACTTTTTTTTCACCCAAAATTAATGAAACGAAAAGGGTTTTTAGAGGAGATTCTCAGCTTTCCAAAAATATAAATTATGATTTAATTTGAATTTAATAAATAATTATTATTCATTTTCTATTAGAATTACAACTAAAGTCCTGATCGATAGGCTGATTGAAAAACATCTATAACTTTCAACGGTATCATATTTTTTGAATCCAAAACATGCATCACATTCTATGCTTTTACATACTATAGGATTAAAAAAGAAAAATTAAATTTCATAATTTTGACCAAGTTAAGGTGGTCGCATTGACGAAGTTTTATATTTTCTAAAAGTTGTAATAAAATTCATAATTAATTATTTACTTGGAAAAAATTACAAAAAATATGATCACATCCGACATGAGTCCTCTACTTATATATAAAATATTACAAAAAAATATTATCATTTTATTATGGTTAGGGTGGTCGACAGACACCTACTTTTATTTTTTCCCCGAATTTAAGTACTACTAGATTGAACTTTCAAATTTTCACCAAATAGATTTTTATTTATTTTAAATAAACCTAGTATTTTAGAAACTACATTCAATTTCTACAAATTCTATTCTACATATTTTGAAATAATATAGATAACTTATTCAAATATTTACGCAAGTTGCCTAACGCGTTTTCTCAATTTTTGCCACTTAAGGGCCTATTTGGCACCATGATCCCAAAGACATGCCTTTGCTTTCTTGCACATGTTTGTAGCTGCACTTTGCTCATCTTGGGTGTTAGGTAAAGGTTTTAACTTAATTATATTAATTTACCTTTATTCCCTCTCTTAAGATTTCACTTTAGTTTAGCATATTGTGACATTTAATAATTATATTAATTATTAAAATGTCTACCTATTAGGTTTTCTTTAGGGTTGCACAATCATCCTTTTATAAGGATTGATCATTGTATTTGATCTCTCTCTGATTAATACATTTTAGCTTTCAGAGCACCTTGCTCATATGTCGCTTCTGTCCACACACTCCATGTGCATTTGTCAGATGTTTCTTGTGAAATAGGTTAAAATCTCAAGAAGAGCATTCTATCAAAGGGCGGACAGCAAGGATGATGGCAAAGCAAACTTCGTTGGTCAATCAGAATAATAGAATCAAGTGCTAGGCGACATAAATATTTATGGTTTGACGGGTTTTTCAGCGAATGCAAAGTGGTTGGATTTTCTTTGAAGGTTTGGAGAAGATATAGCTTGGAGTTTAATTGTAAACAAAAGCACTTTTTTTAAGCTGTGAGTGCAAAATAGTTGGTAACATCACAAGTGGTTTCATCTTTCTTTTCAAACTCTATTTGACATGGTTGTAACTATTTTTCACCACTGCTTACGTGCTAGTTAGAGGGGTCTTTCACCACTAATATTTGCCATTTATACTGATTGTGATTGAGCTTACAGTATTATTTTGTTGTTCATAGATGCTTCTAACTTTAGGCACTATGGTTGTTTAGTGATACTCCATACTGCCTATATTTTGCAAACACGTATAATGCCAAAAAAATCTTTGAAATCCATGTTGCTTTTATAATATTATGTGTTGAACGAATGACTGGGCTATAGGTTAATATTAACTGGATTCCAATATCTCATTTAATATATGATGTGACTTTCAATGAAAAGAATTATTAGATTACAGAATTTAGCTTTTCACCTGCCACTGGCATTTGCTCGAAATTTCCTAACCAAAGTCCTATTTCTACTCGACTGGATTTTTATAACCTTCGAAGTTGATTTGACACTCACAATTACTTTATTATCAAGCATTTGTGCCTCAAAATTTAAAGTTTCTTGTATGTTTTTATTGATTTGAACTATTCTTTGGCATCTGACGTAAACAGCCGAGATTTTAGTTGAAAATAGTTTTAAAATCTATATCAAGTACAATAAGACGTTTGTGCGCCAAGCAGGGAAATTCTTATAAATCATCACCTCTCTTTTGATACTAGTTTGGTCAATTTGGAGGTGCTACTCAAAGTCTAGACAGCTACAGGATCGCAAGAAAACAGGTATGGATTAGTTTAAAGATGTCAAATATTTATATTTGATCTGAGGATAAACAGAAAATAAGCTCGGGCATTAAACTCCAACTTTATGAGAGATATCCATGACAAATATCACCTCCTTTTCTTCTCTTTTGTGGTAATCAGGGCAAATTTAGTTGAACGTTAGATAGATCAGTGTCTAAGGAAATGAAATCTTTATGGCTTTCTAAAAGCTTCAATAGATTCTAGGTTAACTAAGAAGTAGCAGAAGAATTGGAGACAAAGATTTGGCTGATTTCACTTTCTTGCATTTGGTAGGTTCCTAAAAGAAATGGATCAATTTAATTGGTAGAAAATAGTGGTGTTCATTGAAGGGACAAAAAAAAATCATGACCCCTCCAACTAGAGATGATTGACTGACATGACCAAAATCTATTGGCAATTTCAAAATCAAGATTGTACAAACCATAGAATTGAGATTTGTCTTTATTTGTATTTAATGACAATTGCTCCATTAAATGAGAAAGAGACACCTTTAGCTTAGGGTTAACATTTGCAAATCATTATGATGCTCCAATCCCAATGTTCTAGTCCCAATCAGTTATGTGGTCTTTGTTCTCATTTAATTTTATTGGAGAACTGTCGATCAGCTATCACGTTGGCTCACTCTAGATACAAAAGCAAGTCAAAACCTAGATACAAATCTTTTTCGGTTAATGTTTGATTTGTAATTTCCTATGGGCCTAGACAATGGACTTCATCTGCAACTTGCGGCTTGGCACATTTCCTCATGTTTCTATTGAAATAATGTATAGTTGTTTTCCAAAATGAAGACCACGACAAACTAGAATACTTTGTGTTTAATCTCGATTTTGTGTGAAATATAAGGACAAAATAAATTCTCTCTAGTTGTTAACGTGGTTGATGGTTTTAATTCATTGTAGATGGTTGTTCTCCTATTTTTATTTAATTTTTATATAATTTTTACTTGAAACGTTGCTTTCTCTCAAATTAAACTTTCTTTAAATACTAGAGCTTAGATGAGTAATGTTCACCTATTATATCAGATGACTAATTTGTCTATAGATTTCAAACAAAAGTTGAAAGTAAGCAGAGAACTGGAACATCAAATACACCACCTGAACACATTTTTCCCAATGGAACTAAAAATGCTTTTATCTATGTTTAATTATTGAATCAACTCAAGGATCTCTCTAATGATCTTGACAACTTCTTGTTTCTTGGTGTAGGCTTGTATTATGAATTTCAGAAGATTTGGAATTGATTATCATTTATTTTTATTTTTATTTTAGTTTTAGTTTGGAGTCAAAAGGCTTAAAATTTTGATATTCTAATCTTTGGCTATGTGTGTAGGCATTCAAAGGGAAAAAGTGACGGGTTATCCTTTTATCTTCTTGATAATTGTTCTTTTCTATTAATTTTCAATTTATGTTTAATAAGGGATTTCATGAGTTATCTTATTTCTAAAAACTTTGTACTATTTGTAGGTTGGCATTGGAATTAAGCGTAGGAATCAAGTAAAAACAAGCGAAATTGCTCAAGTTCGAAGATTGAACATCAAAATTAAAGATTGACAAAAATTTTAAATGCTTTAAAGAGCTTCCATTTACGCTTTAGTTTTCTATTTTAGATCAACTCAAATATTTTTGGGCTCTTAAAAATAACACTTCCATTTTTATGACAAAGGGTTTAAAACAAACTTTAGGACACAAACTTACTAAAGTTGGTTTTCAGATTTAAAAATTGAACAAAGCAATTTCACACTCAAGTTTGGTGCTTTAAAATGAACTCATTTTTTGCTTTGGGATATAAAACAAACAAGAGCTTGAAGTGTGTGATTTTGTCTTTCATGCATTTTTAGTGCGTATCCTCTCCGCTTGTGCTTCGTGCGATCTAGGGTGCAAGAGAAACATTCAAAATGCATTTTATTGCTTTGAGTCACCTTTAGAGGGGCCTGCCTAAGAGACACATCTGAAAGGAGAACTCGAAGGTGACTCCAACCGGTTTTTCATTCGGGCCGGTATACAAATGTATAAGACTAAAATGTCAAGTCCTCATGGTATGTAGGCCTTAGCCATACAGTGTCTTTCAGAATAGGGTACTACCGTAAAACGTATAAGAGCCCCTAGTAGGATTGATCAAAGCCCTTAGTGGCTTGCTAGATGCTCACAAGGTGCCATGTCCCCGATGTTGTGTCATTAAGAACCTTGTTTGTAGAAGCCAACTGGCCCATCCAACGAGTTTATCAAAGTGGTGCATTGGAACTTAGCTTCCAAGAAGTTACTTGCCATGTCTGATCTTGGTTAGAATATAGAGGTTAAGACTTCATTCTTAACATACCTTTATATTTTGTCCTTGGTTGCATGTAAAGTCATCTCTTCTACTACGAAAGGCATGAGGCAAGCCCACCAAGAAAAACGTACCAATTGAGCTAGGATGTTACATTGCTTGTTTGAAAACACAGTGTGTTTATCGAAAACATTGGAAAACCAACATTCAACATCATCATCAAAATTTTAAACCCCTTAGTTAGAGAAAATACTTTTGACAAAACCCAAGAACTATTTTTTACCCTGGGGATTATGTCCTTAGAGGTTTCTAAGTAATTGGGTTTACATCTTAATTTGTTCTTACAAAGGTCAACATTAGGCAACCCTTGTCCTAATTTCTTGGAACTTCCACATAGCACTTTGTGGGATGAAAAGAAGTTGTGATATTAGACATTCAGTTTGAAACATAATCAAGTGTGTGTTTTTGGTAAAAAGAAGTCATTAAATCAAAGATAACAAATTTGACACCACACATGTGCTTGTTTATCTTTTTATTATCTTTCGAGAAAACATTGGTCTTTTGACTTGAATTACTCTTAGAGAAAGGCATGTTCTTCACTGTCTTGGTCTTGAAAACAAGTCCTTCCTAGGATCTTTTAGGATTAAATCAAACATTTCACCCATCCCAAACACTTATCAAAATCCATACCACCAAACAACTTTAGATCTTTGGAAACATCATTCTAGACTTGGGTAAATCATCAAACCAAAAAATCACCTTGTTTAGTTAGGTGTATGGGAATGCATCCATTTCTCATACATTTAATTAAATTAGCAATCATTTGAACAAGTTCATCCTAAGATAACATCTAACATCTTAGGGTTTACAACTTCATTATCCAACTCCAATCAAACCCTAAGTCTAGCAATGATCCAAAGTCCCTAAACGTTCAACACTCATATCATTTCCCCTTTTCATCCTTCATCTCGTCATTTGTCCTAAGTACCTTAGAGGTCACTTTCGTAACAAGGTCAAAACACAAGGATAACATAGAATACAAACTGGATCAATATATCATGAGTAATCCAAATCAATTGAATTTTCAAAGCCTTACAACACTAATTGATTATCAACACTCACATCTATACAAACCATACATGGGTTCATTACCTTCTGTGAGTATGCCCAAATCAAAGATTGGAACACATTTCTTGATGGTAGATCTAAATCCAAACCTACAAATCTACCAACCGAACAATCAAAGCATGAGCCTTCAAATGAACAACATCATCCCACCAAATCCCTACATGCCAAAGGAGAATGTACCAAGTACAAGTTTTTGAAAAATGAATCTGGAAAACTTTGGGATGGATACATTTGCAAATCATACGAATATTACCAACATGAACAATGGTCAATTTCAACCTATCATACCAAATCTTAGTTTCATCCCAAATCAAAACATTGTCCAAAATCAAACACAAGTACACACTCCAAATCTGCTTAAACAAGAACCAAATCAACTATATCAAGGGAGTCAAGATCAAAATCAAGAACAAATTTGGCGAGATCAAATTATTGCACTTTCCAAAATAGTTGAGTCATTGCGCCAAGAGACATCTCCACCACCAACATCATTCCTTGGTTTAGGGCTTCCCCCTTTACCTAGCACCAATCACTCCATCCAAATCAATCCACCTAACGCCAATCAAGCCATCACATCAAATCCTTGGAATATACCATCAACATCGCAGCAACAGATGGTATCTAATCAAATGACAACATCAATCCCAATAAATCAAAATATGGTCTCTCAAAGACCTATCACCTCAGTCATTCAAACCATCCCTATCACACCCATCACATCTCAAACCCTCATGATCACTCCAGGCATATCTCAACCACTGGTCACTACATCCAATGCAATTCTGAATCCACCACCACTACCACCAAAACCAAACGTAGCAAGACAATATGACATTGCATTAAAAGCTCACCAGACCTACCAAAAGGCCATCCAACAATATCTAGCCACACAACAAGCAAGACAATCTCAAAAAGTGCAAAAAGCCTCTCAAGCTGCCCAAGCCTCTCAAGCTACCCAAGCCTCTCAAGCTGCCCAATCCTCTCAAGCTACCCAAGCCTCTCAAGCTACCCAACAAGCACAAGAAAAAACACGAAAAATGATAGATATTGGGGATAATGATGAACATTCAACCACTAATGATAGCATTGACAATCTCCTCTTCACAATTACTAAAAACAATGATCAATATCTATCCATCAAAGAGCACATGGAAGGTGTTTCTACCTCGTCCAAAGGTCAAATCAACATAGGTCAAGAGTAAATTTTCAATCATGATCAAAATCCACCAACAATACATAACAATGATCCAATTCAAGAAATTTCAACATTACTTGAATCTATGGTGGAAAAAATTCACAATCTCTCCACCACAATTGTTAAAAACAATGTTCAAGATCTCTCAATTAAGGAGCACATTGAAGATGTTTCTAACCCATCCGATGATCAACTCACCATATATCAAGAGCCACTCTTTAATGATCTATTTCAAGGAGTGTTAGGATTATTTGATCCTATTGACATAATGCATGATCCATTGACCTATGATCATATTGAAAATGTCTCTACATCACCTTATGAGTTAGAGGACATATCTCAAGAATTCATTCCAAAGCATGATCAAAATATTTCACCAAGGTCTAGCAATGGTCCTTTCCAAGACATGTTGATAGCCTTCAACCTCATGATTACAGATACTGAAGGAACCCTGAACCCAACACTTGAAGATATTGAACCACTTACCATGTCTAATGATGAAATCCAAGAACCCCTTATAAGCAATCCATCCTTTGGAATTGACCTATGTCAAGAACTTGATCCGAAGCATGTCGAAAGCAACTCCAAAAACATTCAAGATCAACAATTTGTGTCTTCAAGATACTACAATAATCTAATGGACACTCTCCTATCTATGGAAGATGATCATATCCATATAGCGCATACTCCTCCATCTACCCATGAGATGCTTTCTATGGATGGACACATAGATGATCTTTAGCTAAAACAAGATTCTATTACACAAAAAGAGTAGATTATTAATTCCTCCAGTCAAACAAATTTTTCAACAATAGTATCAGATATATCACAAATGCAGAGTAAGGACATCATGAACAAAGATATTGAACATTATCTACTCAAGGAAGCAAATCAGACAGAACAATATATTCCAGAGTTAGCAGAGCAGCAAATTGAAACAATGTCATCTATAATGGTCATTTATCAGAGCATGCTCACTGAACAAAACATCTCAAAATAGGTAGAATCAAGGAACAAAGGTACTACCATCACCATACTGGGGGAAACTTCTTCTAAAGAAAACGTCAACATAGGGAGCACAAAGAATCCTTATGATGAAATTGATGCCAATACTACAACCAATCACGTCATGAATCTTCATCCACTCATCACCCCATCCATGAATTGGGACCAACATCAAATAAATGATGTGAATCAAAGTACGAAGAATGTTATCAAAGAAAAAGAAGCTAGAAAGCATAATGGACAAATCAAATATGCATGGATACCAAAAAATACAAAGAAAGATTACCCCTATCAAACTCCATCAGTCAAAGAAACTATGGGGAAAAATAAAAAATGGAAAAGTATCCATCAAAGATGTCCACAAAAGCAAAAGTAGGATTTTCAAGCAACGTACAAAGTGTATCAAGCAGTTGGTCCTAATTCCATGCACACTTTCATATCCACCCATTATTGCTCATCTTCCCAAGTTTGGAGAGTCAAAGGTTCCAAACTATCAACCAATCCATCTCTTATCCCTAAACACACTCCATCCACACCTCCACACATGATATCCAGTTCTCACATTGACTATGTATTGGTAACGACCCTTCATCATAAGGATTTTGAAGGCACTCTATCGCGACGTGTGCATAAAGACAAAGTTAACTCCAATATCGACAAAGCGAATCAGGAATCCCAAAAGTTGCATTCAAGTGCACGTATCTTAGCAAAGTAGCTCCTTCAAGCAGGATATTGATGGCACATTATGACAGGGGCACCTACATCAACAACACCTTGTGATTCAACATAAGCTTAAAATATTTCAAGAAAACCAAAAAAATCAAAAAAATGGGTATGTGCAGGATCATGGTGCGCCAAAAAGTGGCAATATTATGGGGGTATGTGGCTGACGACTTTTTTTTCACCCAAAATTAATGAAACGAAAAGGGTTTTTAGAGGAGATTCTCAACTTTCCAAAAATATAAATTATGATTTAATTTGAATTTAATAAATACTTATTATTCATTTTCTATTTGAATTACGACTAAAATCCTGATTGATAGATTGATTGAAAAACATCTATAACTTTCAAATGATCACATTTTTGGAATCCAAAATGTGCGTCACATTCTATAAGCCTACAATTATAGGATTAAAAAGAAAATTAAATTTCATGAAGTTTTGACCAAAGCCAAGGTAATGTGGGATAGGATGAGTTTTTATATTTTCTAAAAGTTGTAATAAAAAAGTTCATAATTAATTATTTACTTGGAAAATTACAAAAAAATATGCATCACATCCGCATGAGTCCCTCTACTTATATATAAATATTACAAAAATATTTACCTTATTATGGTTAGGGGTGGTCGCATTTACACCTAATACTCTTTATTTTTTTCCCTGAAATGCTGCCACTACATTGAAATTTCAAATTTCTTCAAATAGATTTTTATTTATTTTAAATAAACCTAGTATAAAATCACATTCAATTTCTACAATTCTATTCTTGGCATATTTTTGAAATAATATAGATAATCCTATTCAACATTGCCAGCCAAGTTGCCTAACACTCCATTTTTGTAAATTTTTGCTACCATATATGTTTTTCGTGACGATGATCCTACACATACCCAAATATGAAAATCCAAAAAAAAATCAGAAAAAGGATTGAAAATAGTAAAGATTAAAAATTGTCCTCTAGTGAAAACCGCATGGGCGGCGCTTTGGGCAAGACCATGACGAAAACCTAGAAAACAAGCATCATGTGTAGAATCGAGCATCTACGTGTGCCACTTCAGGTGAAAGAATATTATCCCATCCATAATAAAGCCAACACTCCATCCATCTCAGCCATAATAAATCCATTTCATCCATCTGCATCCATCATCCAAGTTATCTTGATCTTGATGAAAGTTTGGGGCACTTTATGCTTGCTTATGGTAAACATCTTGACATGGGTTGTTTTCATTGATCCTATCCTATGCAGCAATATCTGAGCCATCAAGCATTATCCAAATGAGCATATTCTTTATCCAAACACCTTATCTTATCACAAGACAAACCATATACATACAACTATTTGAGCATCCATCCATGACATTCCATACATTGCTAGACACTGGGGGCAGATATTTGCATCTTGCTTCGAATAAATGTTGATCTATATCCTCCAACTTATGTGGTGATCCAAACATTGGTAAACATGAAATCAAATTGGTCAAACAGTTGTGATCCAAATCACTAGTCCATGGCACATTTTGATGAAAAGATGTTCCTTATCAAGCTTCATTGAACATCAAACATCGATAGGTGATCCCACAATAGTGGTTTACAATTTTTGGCCAAACTGGACACTGAAATACTTTTTTTTAACTAAATCTTCACTTTTGGGCACCTATAGCAGCTAAACTATGAGGAATTTGAAGATGATGCAAACTAGATTTTCGTGTCATTTTGTCTATAGATTCTAAATATATTTTTTTCAAAATTTTTGGAATCAGATTGCACTTCTTTTTCCATCTCCCTCGACAACTAGTTTTTTTCAGAAAACAACATTTTTAAAAAGTGTCACTCACTATATAACACAACTTTTTTTCCATGAAGGATAAAATTCTAATTCTTTCAAATTTAGATTTGCAACTCTGATATCTAGTGCTTCCACCTATAGATAGTTTTTTAATAACATTTTTCTTTAATCAAGTTTTTAAAATCTCAAACCAATTATAATTCGTGAGATAGCCAAATCAGATAACGCTGCAATCTTTTTTGTATGTATCAAAATTTAAATTTTTTCTCTTTTGTTGGATCAAGGAATTCAATATCTAGTGCATACCAATATTTTTATTTATTTTTAAATAATCTGCTATTTTTCCACATGTGTAGAACAGAGAGCTTGATTTTTGGTGAAAAACCTACATTCATGAGAAATAAAAAATAAATATAATAATCAAATTAAGTTTATTTAAAATTATACTTTTTGGGAAGCTTATAATGCAAGTGACTCATACTTTGCAAAAAAATAAATTTTAAATGAATTCATTTGATCCCCCAAAAGGTAAATCAAAAGTGGTT
Source organism: Sequoia sempervirens (assembly GCA_007258455.2). Lineage (NCBI taxonomy): Eukaryota > Viridiplantae > Streptophyta > Pinopsida > Cupressales > Cupressaceae > Sequoia > Sequoia sempervirens. The sequence goes on along the minus strand of VDFB02035607.1, from coordinate 574 downwards.
TTTTATCAGCATTTTGATAGGTGTAAAGGAGACTCTGTTATAGGTATGGTTTAAAACTAGCGAGGTTCTATCCAACGGGGTTTGATTTAAGGTAGTTTGATCAAACCCTCTTCAATTGGGATTATTTAAATGGAAATTTTCAAGGCTTAAATCATTATATTTCCTAAAATATGTGATTTAAGCAAAAATCAGTTCCTCCCAGAAATTGTAAACCACTATTGTGGCAGCATTGCGATCCAAACAATCAATATCAGTCACATTTAATGTACCCTTCAAACGTCACATCAAATCATTCCAACAAATTTTTTCAACAATCCTGATCAATCGAATCCAATCAATCCATCATCATCCTTGCATTTTTGTGCATCCTCAACAATGTTATCATCATTAATCCTGATCAATCAAATCCTTGCATTATTGTGTATCCTCAACAATGCTATCATCATCATCAATCCATCAATCCATCAATTCGATCAATCAACCTTAGCTTGGTCTTCAACAAAATCCCAAACAGAGAACTGATATCGTCACACTTGTCCATATCCAAATCGTCAAAATTGTGCGAAAAATCCAA
>VDFB02035606.1:0-10352 GCA_007258455.2 Sequoia sempervirens | reverse complement strand
TTAATATATTTAGGGTTATGATTAGAGTTAGCATTTAGGATTAGGGTTTTATATCATGGTTAGGGTTAGCATTAGGGTTAGGGTTGGTTTAGATTTATTATTATGATTAGGGTTGGGTTTGGTGTTAAGGTTGGGTTTATGGTGATAGTGTGAGAATTATGTTAGGTTAGGGGTAATTGGTTAGGGTTAGGGTTTGGATTATAATTATAACAAGTTTCTGGTTAGGGATAAGGCTTTCGTTAGTGTTAAGGGTAGGGTTGGAATTACTATTAAGGTTTGGATTGGAATTATAATTAGGGGTAGGGTAAGGATTTATATTTGGTCAGGGTTATTGTTTGGGTTAGGGTTAGGGTCAAGGTTAGGATTAAGGTTAAGATTAGCATTCAGGTTAGGATTTGGTTTACGATTATGATTATGGTGAGGGTTAGGGTTTAGACTTATGATTAGGGTTATAGTTAGCATTAGGGTTTAGTGTTATGCCTAACCCTAACCCTAATATTATCACTAACCTGAACCCTCATCCTAATTCTATTTCTAACGCTAATCCTAATTCTATCTCTAACCCTAACACTAACCCTAATCCTAACCCTATCTATAACCCTAACCCTAAGCCTAATCATAATCATAATCCTAACATAAATATCAACCCTAATCCTAATCCTAATTCTATCTCTAACTCTAACCCTAACCCTAATCCTAACACTAACACTAATTGCAACACTAATTCTAATTCTATTTCTAATCCTAATTATAACCCTAATTCTAATTTTATCTTTAACCCTAAAACTAATCCTAATCCCAATCCTAAACCTAACCCTAATCCTAATCCTAAACCTAAGTTCCCTAATTAATTTTATTTTGACTCCATCATTACCCTAACTCTAACCTTATCCCTAATTAAACCATCTTAAGTCTATTTGAACCCTAACCCTAATTGTGCCATAACCCTAACTCTAATTGAACTCTAATTGTAACCTAACACTAATCCCAATCCTAAACCTAACCCTAATTAATTTAATGTTGACTCCATCATAGCCCTAACTCTAACCTTAACCTTAATTAAACCATCTTATGTCTATTTCAACCCTAACCCTAATTGTTCCATAACCCTAAATCTAATTGAACTCTAGCCCTAACTTTGAAAGACATTGCTACCCTTAGAAAAACCTCAATCCTAATCCTAATTCTATCTCTAACCCTAATTTTATCTATATGCCTAACCCTAACCCTAATATTAGAACTAACCCAAACCCTAATCCTAATTCTATTACTAACCCTAATCCTAATTCTATCTCTAACCCTAATACTAACCCTATCTATAACCCTAATCCTAAGCCTAATCGTAATCGTAATCCTAACATAAACACCAACCCCAATCCTAGTAAATGAATTCTATCTCTAGCCTAACTCTAATTGAGACTCAATTTTTACCTAACCCTAATCCCAATCCTAAACCTAACCCTAATTAATTTAATGTTGACTCCATCATAGCCCTAACTCTAACCTTAACCCTAATTAAACCATCTTAAGTCTATTTGAACCCTAACCCTAATTGTGGCATAACCCTAACTATAATTGAACTTTATCCCTGACTTTGAAAGACATTGCTCCCCTCACAAAAACCTCAATCCTAATCCTAATTCTATCATTCACGCTAACCCTAACCCTAATGTTGGTTGTATCTCTAACCTAACCCCAACTAATCCTAACCCTAACCCTAATTCTATCTCTAATTCTAACCTAAACCTATTTTTAACCCTAACCCTAACCTTAATACTAACCCTAATCCTAATTCTATCTATAACCCTAACCCTAATCCCAATCCTAAACCTAACCCTAATTAATTTAATGTTGACTTCATCATAGCCCTGACTCTAACCTTAACCCTAATTAAACCATTTTAAGTCTATTTGAACCCTAACCCTAATTGTGCCACAACCCTAACTCTAATTGAACTCTAGCCCTAACTTTGAAATACATTACTCCCCTCACAAAAACCTCAATCCTAATCCTGATTTTATCTCTAACCCTAATTTTCTATTTATTCCTAACCCTAAACTTAATATTAGCACTAACTCAAACCCTAATCCTAGTTCTATTTCTAAACCTAATCCTAATTCTATCTCTAACCCTAACACTAACCCTAATCCCCTATCTATAATCCTAACCCTAAGCCTAATCATAAGCATAATCCTAACATAAACACCAACCTTAATCCTAATCATAATTCTATCTCTAACCCTAACCCTAACCCTAACCCTAACTCTAACCCTAACTCTTATCCTAACACTAAGTTTGATTAATCCATAACCCTAGTTGAATGCTAATTGAACCCTAACCTTAACCCTAATTAATTATTAATCCTAATTGGATCTTGATTGACCCTAACTCTAATTGAACTATAATCCTAACTTTGAATGAAAGTGCTTCCCTCACCCTAGGTGAGAGGAGATTGCTTTCTATCCATTACTTTTTTATTCAATTTTTTTTATTTTCTTTCTTGGTGTTATTTTTATGGTGTTATTACATCCTCCACTTTAATTAAGCTGAAAGATAATTTATTGTGAACAAAATTTAATGTTTGTGGTAGCATTTTGAATGAGATAATAAAATGCACTACAATACCTTAAATTCTAAAACCTGTAAGATGCATACTCATTCTAGGGATTTTAGGGTGCATTTGAAAAATAGCTTGAAGTGCATACATCATCCTATGTGAAAGGTATGATTTCTTGGACACAACCTAACAAATATACATTTAAAATATTTTTCAAATTTACCTATGTTGATAAATGAGAGATATAGCAAATCCAAACTCTATACTATTTATAGTTAATTTAAATTATATTTTATTAAATTGTTAAAAAATTTAAGTTGTTCATAAATAATTTCAATTTTTCATAATTAACTTGGCATTGTGTAAAAAGGATTTAAACTATCTATAAAAATAAAAATATATTAAAAATTATAGATAATTTAATTTAAAATATGGATTGAATCAAATTAGACCTAATCAATGGATTAAATGCCATTTTCTCTCACCAAGATTAGAAATGTGCAAGGTGAGAGCATAAGATGATTGTTTAATCTAATTTGGAAATATATCATGCAAATCTATCAAATTACTACTTTGAAGTTTGAACAAAACAAATATTCCTTTATATCATTTATGACTTGTAATCAAGATAGCATGAAGATAAACTCATTTATAATATTAGAATTTTCTAATTTAACACAAAAGTAATTTATTTTATCTAAGAAAAAATAATTTTACTATTTACGCAATATTCTTAGAATAGAATATAAACTCGTACTTAAATCAATAGAAAATCTCTTTATAAGGAAATAAATAAAGATTTTAAATCAGGTATCTCACCTACCAAGTTTAAAATTTAGAAACTTCTTTTTATCTCTAATTTAACAACTACTTTTATATGAAATAATAATTTTAGAAAAAAAAATTGCACTTTTTAAAATTTAAAAACTTCTTTTTATGTCTAATTTAAAAAGTACTTTTATATGAAATATTTAAAATACTTCTTTTGCACTTAATTTTCTTAGAAACTTCTTTTTATGTCTAATTTAAAAATAATTTTAAAACTACTTTTATATGAAACAGTAAATTTAGAATATTTCTTTTACTCTTGATTTTCTAAAATTTAGAAACTTCTTTTATGTCTAATTTAAAAACTACTTTTATATGAAATAATAAATTTAGAATATTTCTTTTGCATTTAATTTTCTAAAATTTAGAAACTTATTTTTATGTTTAATTTAAAAATTACTTTTATATGAAATAATAAATTTAAAATACTTCTTTTGCTCTTAATTTTCTAAAATTTAGAAACTTATTTATAATTGTAAATTCAAAATAGAAACAACATTTAAAATTAATAGCAAAACAAAAACACCTCCAAAAGACATAGAGCTGGAAACCTATTCAATGAATTTTTTTTAACAAATTCTTCAAACCTTAGTCTCCTCCTCAGATTAAAAATTGAATTTTGTTGAACACATGAGTTTTTTTGGCGAATTCTCCACAGTCCAAGTTAAACAAACCCTAATTTATTTTAGAAATCATTCTTTTAATCTTGCAACATACAGGAAAGAAAAAACCCAAAAACTAAAAACACAACTTTGAAAAAACCCCAAATTCTCCAAAATTTAATGTACAAACCATTAATTATATTCACTTTCTTTTCTCTCGCTCAGAAACCCCCACACATCCATGGATTTGTTGGTGATGCTCTCACCTCCTCCATGATACATTCAAAAAACCCAGATACATTCTTCGCTGTGCAAATGAATTTATATTTTGCAATCTGAAACTCGAGAATTTTCAGCCATAGTCAGAGAATAAATAAAGCATGAAATTGATCAATGGTCGATTTCTTACGATTCCAGCAGTTGAAAAACTCCACGAAATGTATTTGCATTTAGGATTTCAAAGCAAAAGTTCAGCTGTAGATTAAAAATCTCGCGAATGAATATGAAACACTTGAAATTGTAAATACCTTCCAACGTTTGGTGACCATATTCCTGATAACACACTCATTTTTCGTATGCTAATTTTGAAGCCGTCACAGAGATATCCACGCAATAACTGCTTCCCAATTCGATAGTCTTTTCAGTAGTATGGAATAAATCAAGACAACGATCCAAGTGTCCAATGAAACTAATGAAGTTTTTTGTGTCTTCTGTGGGCTTTATCGTGCCATGCCCTGATCAAACGAGTCCTTCAGAAACCAAAACGAAGATAAAAACCAAACAAAAACACAAACTATATTTCACCATTATAGCCAATGCAATAGAGATATCCTAAACATTGGAACCTAACTATACAATGCAATTGATCTCCAAAGAATATTGCGAGGAGCTCTGCAATCTGCCAAGGGAGTAAACCATATATGTTTTTAAATCTAAACCTTTCCTGGCACTGTTGAAAATCCAACCCATCTTATGCGTATATCTTCCTTTGCTCCTGCCCTTTCAATAGGAAAAATGCAATTTCAGAGTTCCTTAATAGACATGAAGCGGGTTAGAATAAAACGGCAGTGCATGGTCTTGAAAATGGCCGTTACAATTTAATCACTCCAACATTTGCAGCGCACAACTACTCAAAGGCAATTGTATATCTTCCAATGCATTCTTGTTTATCTATTCTCCTATTTACCTGTGTGCCTCTTCCTCTTCCTCTTACTGGCAGAATACGAACGGTTTCTTTTTTCTTACACCGTTACTTCTGCTGGCCTCCTATAGAGGTTCGCGCCATTAGGGTTAAGCCTCACGATGTAATTAAATGGAAATGGTTGATGTTGATGTTATGTTTTGTTATATACAAGTTGGTATGATTTTAAGTTAATCTTTATAAAATTTAAAATCAAATACTTACAAAGCTACAGTTAATTAAAACATTAAATTATAAGTTTGGGGAGGAATTCCACTAAATTTTAATGTGTAGCCTTATATATGGGAATTGAAATAAACAATGATGAAAAATATAATGAAGTCATATATATTACTTTTGAAATGAATGTTAATGAAGATGTAAGCATTTTTTAAGGTAGCTATTTAACAAGAGTTAAAAAAACTACTAATTATTTATTAAACATAAGCATTATTATTTATTAGAACGTGTTAAAGAAAAAAATATGTTATTGTAACTGAATTTATAATAATTATTTTCATAATTATACAATATTATTTAGCAATTATTACGTGAGCACATTAATTTATATTATTTTTGGTTAACAAATTGAAAGTATGTGTGTTTTAATTAAATGAAAATAGTTGATGTTGATGTTATATTTTTCTATATACAAGTTCATATGATTTTAAGTTAATCTTTATAAAACCTAAAAATCAAATACTTACAAAGCTACCCTTAAAAAAAACATTATGTTGTAAGTTTGGGGAGGAATTCCACTTAATTTTAATGTGTAGCCTTATATATGGGAATTAAAATAAACAATGATGAAAATATAATGAAATCATATAATATTATTTTTGAAATGAATGTTAATGAAGATGTAAGCATGCTTTAAGGTAACTATTTATCAAGAGTAAACAACTACTATTTTTTTATTAAACATAGACATTATTATTAAAACATGTTAAGGAAAAAATTATGTTATTGCAAGTGAATTTATAATAAAAAAACTTTTAATTACTTCACATTATGAAATTTAATTAAAGATAGGCTTAATGATAGGAACATTTGTTACAAACCACCACCTTCTCACACCGTTGGGCAATGATGATGGAGTCATATAGCTTGAACCTGAACAACTTTCCTTCCTGGCCATCTAGGGGTTCCGACTAGCGCTCAACCCACTCACAGAACGTCTTGCACCCTGTGCTAATCATATTGCACCACCTATTGTGTGTTGCAAGCTTCACCAAGTGTTTGTCACACCCTGGCTAGGCTGGAGCCAATCCCATTTTCCCCATACCCATCAGGTGGTAATCCTCTACATTGCATAGCCTAGGAGCTATGGTGTGCCGCCACCTCGCCAAGTTATGCCATGACATTGTACACACTTCCCAAGCCTCATTCACCCTGCATAGTAGCAATAGCCTACCATACGGATTGCCTCACATCCATCTTGGCTCAGCCAAGTTGATGGGCCCTTGGTATTCCAGACTCGCAGTAGCTTGCACACTCAACGTGAGCACGAGCCCTCGCCCACCAGACTACTCAACATCTCATGTGGTCCTTTCCCTCTTTTTAGTGGCCTCACTCATATTGTCAGCCATCCATAGGGCATTTGCACTGAACCCCTTGTGCTCGAGGTCGTGCGCTCCAGACTGTGCCCTCGCATCACACGACCCGATGACAACCTTTTTGGGTGGACTCCTTTGGCCTTGTTCCCTAGCTTGTCACTTCCCTGGAGACCCATTTCCTGGTCTCTCGAGGAAACGACTATCCAGCCCCTAGAATGCACCGAGGCATGGATGCCATTCCATAGATCATAACTATTGTTCTCCATTTTTTCAGCAAGTTAACTTCCCTTTCACTTTTGTTAAGTGTAACATCATCAAGAACCAATAAAAATGCAATTTCTTCCAAAAAAAATCAAAGCTACGAGAATTTTATTTTTTGTTTTTTCTATTTTAATCTCCTCTTTTTGGTGCCACGCAGTTGTCCTTTTTTCCAAAGTTGAAGAAGAAAATAAGACGATGATTACAAATTCTTGTCATTTCTAAGGATATGAAAATGAAAATGATCACTGTTAAAATCATTGTTTAAAAATGAGTTTTGCAGTGCAAAAGTAGATCATTGATTAGAAGTAGCACCAACCAAGCCGTAGCCAAAAGTATATAAAAACCAAATCATATGGTTTTGAGACTATAGTCGATTGTAAGTGAGTTTGTTTATCAGGCACACCTTTTGACCCCTTTCACCTTACCCACAGGTCGCAGATTGGCGTGGGAGAAGTGGCAACTTAAACGGTGCAGAAAAGAAATACACTTCTTTTAGTGTTGCACGGTTGTTACTCCATTTGTGGCTTGATGCCCTTTTTTTCTTAGCAAAAGAAGGCTCTTAATGTTTTCTAGGTTACCACGCCCACCCAAAAATCAAAACACCGAGATTGGCTGTAGGTGTGATCTATCCATCTGAAGAATTCTATCAAATAGTTCGCATACTTGCTGGAGTTTGGCTGTAGGCGTGATCTCCTCTTCAAACTATAATATTGTTTGCTACAGTAAATCAACATTCGGTTGCATAGGTATGGTTTCAATACTATATCATCATTGTAAAGAATCATGGGAAACTTACGATTCTATATTAATTTATGAGGATTATCTTGATCAATTTATTAATCATAACTAATAGCTATGCACATTTTGAAATCTTGACAAATAAATTTCTAAAATTTAAACAAAAGTAGATTTAGATCCAAATTGAAGCTAATTATCCATAAATTTCAATTATTTTATTTAAATATTTATGTGAACATTAGTTAGAAAATTTATTTTAGTTACTAATCCCAAATCTTAAATTGCAAAAAATACTATTATTTAATTAATTATCCTAGACAAATTGTATTGAAATATATTAACACCAATTTTCTTCATAGCAATACTGTCTTGAATACTAAAATAATATTTTCATCCTATATATGAATATACATTACTAGACCTATGAAGTAGTGCTAACCAAACAAATATAACTACCAAGTGACATTATCATAAGGATGTATACATTAAAAGTGTGTTGTTTATCAAACATTTAAGTCATCTATCTACTCTCAATTCCAAACTTTATTTTCTATTCTCTATTAGCTTTTATAAACTATATTAAGATCAAATCATGATAGGAAAGATGCATAAAGGGAAAACATTTATCTTGTTAATGGGTAATAGTCAAATACTTAAAGGGAACAAGGAGTCAAGGACAAGAATCAATATAATTTAATCACAGATAAAAAGAATTAAGTGCACATAAGAGAACAAGTTGAAACCTCTTTTTTTTTTTCTCAATAATTATGAGAGTTCATAGCTTCTTGTGGAACCCTATTCAAAAATTATATGCTCTAGAAATATAAGATATTCTTACTTATGTCTCAGGTTGTGAAAGCACGTTAGACTTAAACTAAAAAAAATGTGTTCTCCTTATTTAAAGATTTCTTTAATATTTTATTTCAAATTTAGGTATAGATTTTGAAATGACATCAAACTTTCAACAAATTGGACCACTTTAGTCATTGAGGGAGCAATGTTATTCATAATTATCATGCCCAAGGTACACATTGAATGATGACTCATTCACACAACCAAAATACTTACATTTGCAATCCTTAATAGTTGAGGTGTTACACTTCATCATAACATGATTGTAATTACAAACTAAATATTTAATGTGGTCTTTTGTAGATTAAAGTGACATAGATTATAGAACTATTGTATGTCTATTAAGAAACAAGATAAAATCACTATATTAAATTCTATTACATGTATATGAAAATATAAACAATATGTTTTTATTATCAATGATCACCATTTGATGATTATTTGATTGTATAAGATTAAAAAAAAAGAATTAAATCATAAAAGCATATGAACATAGGATATATGTAAAGAAATCCTTTTAGGAAAAATCTCCATGAGAAAGAAGAAAACTATGTTTTAATCTTCAACAAAAAAAAGAAAATCAACATGCTAACACTATCTTCCTCTAAATCACTCTAGAAAAATATTTGAACTTGTAAATAATCTTATTAATCTACTATCTCATGCCTCCAATTAACAGGGAATGGAAGAATAGTACAACAATTGGCTCTCAAAAATAGTATACCGTTAAACCATGGTAAATTGAAAAAAATCTATTTACAAAATGAAGAGGATCATCTATGAGTAGTAAATATAACTCTAAATGAGTCATGAATAGTAAAAATAACCTTTGTACCAATAATAGATGAGATATTTGATTTTTAAATCCTTCATAATGGAACATATCCCAAGGTAGGCATCTACAATCAACACTCAACTCATATGGAACATGTTAAAATATGTAATATGAATAACTAATCAATTCACATTTCCAAGTTGATATATTTGCTACAATAACATCATAACCACCATTGTAAAATCCATATCGTTCATGAATTCATATAACTAATATCAATATTTTTTAATATTAAAGATTGTATATACATAAGATTTACACAATAAACATCAAAAGAAAAAAATCTAGTTGTTACAAGACCACACAGGGTCTTATCACAATACTATATTCTTGATATAAGGTAAGTTAAGATGAAAATAAAGAGGATAGTAGGCTTTCCCAATCATGGAATTAGTATTACACTAACTATTGAGTTTTTCTAGCATTGTGAACCAATGAAATATATTTCCCATGGATGATCAAAATATATTTTGAGAATACACTCATTGGAAAAGACATCAAGAGTAATAAAAAGAGAGGAGAAGGAGCATAGACTAAGTGGTAAAAAAATATTCTCCTTTTATATATACTTTTGGTCCAAATTAAATTTAGTGCAAACTCCAAATGTAGTATCACCCACTTAGCATGGAATTTGGATAAGTAAAATTTAGACATAAGTTATTTAAGGGGATAAAATTTCACAATATTATGGTTCATAACATGAAGTAAATAGTGATAAATATTTTGGATAGTAAAAATATAAGTTAAATGTTATTTTCCAAGCATAGTGTAATGAATCTCATCATCAAACAGTTTGATACTAATATAAGAAAAAAACATATTTTATTAATCTTCTTTAAATTGACAACATTATTGAAGTGTTTTGTTTACTATAGATCTCAAGGGGTAATCCTTTATACAAAAAAGAATAGATTGTCAAAATGGAAGATTACCAAGTATTTGA
>VDFB02035605.1:0-13921 GCA_007258455.2 Sequoia sempervirens | reverse complement strand
CCCCAGAAGGATTGTAATCTCAAGAAAGTGGCTTGTTCTTCCTATGGTCTAATGATTGCTAAGGAATGGAAAATTAGTTATGATATTTCTTTTGCTCCTAAACATGCTAAGAAGGACAGTGAGGGTGTCTGCTGGACTTTTCCGCCTAACGGTTGGATCAAAGCCAACTTTGATGGGGCAGAAAAAGGCAATCCTGGAGCGACGGGATGTGGTAGAGTTATAAGGGATTCTTTTGGAAATTTTCTAGGTGTGATTGCTACCCCTCTTGGCTCACAAACCAATCATTTGGTTGACACTGTCAGAGCTTTTCATGTAATAAATTTGGCTCATAGTCTGAATTTTAAAAACCTTTGGCTTGAAGGGGATTCAAAAAATATTATTGAATGTCTTCTAGGTAGCCCCCCCCCCTCGTGGACCATAAAGTCTTGGATTGATGACGCTATTTCGACCTCAACTAAGTTTGATAATATAAAGATATCCCATGCTTATAGAGAAACCAATGCCGTGGCATAATTTTTTGGGAATGAAGGGGTTAAAAGTAAAGGACAATGCACATGGCTGAATATCAGTGATTTAGGTGTTGATGTCTGAGCCTTATTGAAATATGGTGTGTCACATAGGAAAGATGTGTGTCACCTCAATCATGATGATAAAATGGGGTAAGTACATCACTATCATTATATTGCATGGGGTCAAGCTAATTAGCTTGTCTTGTAAGTTTGCACGGCATGCTTTGTGGGTTCAAAGGCTTGGCGAGACCATTTTGCACCAAGATTTCATCTTTGTTTGCATTACTGTGCTTGCTAAAATGGGAGGAGAAAGAAAAATAGTTGAGCCAGAAAACTTTGAGATGCACACAAGAAACACTAAAGTGTGGAGGAAAGTTAAAAGTGGGGGTTTACTCCCTTTTCTAGAGAAACTCCATGGGTTTAATCAGGAAGCTACAGAGTTTTTTGAGAAGAATTGGAACAATGGTGAAATAACCCTTTTTGGCAGGAAATTTAAGCTTGATGAAATCCTCATCGTTGAAGTGACTTGTATGCCCACTGAAGGACATAAATTTTTCTGGGATAGGAAATTCTCTAATGAAGCGATGGTTAGATTTCTGAAGAAAGACAAGGAAAAACTGAAACTTGTGAAAGTTTCCAATAATTACTTTGAGGCCAACTCCATTAAAGCTCTCTAGAGAAAAGTTCTTTGAATCATTATGGAGTATATTACCCTGGATGGACGGTTCACTAGGGTTTATGACTATCATTTTTCCTTGCTCAATCATTTTCACTATAAGGTCAAGGTTTCTCTCCCCTTCTACTTACTCTATTCCTTAAGAAACAGTCTGGAAGACCATAAGAAAAACCCTAAAATATATCCTATATTACATACTGGTATGATAAGATTAATTTTTGAACATTTCTAAAAAATGTCAGTCCTTGCTAACTCCGATGCCTCTTTGGCTTCTAAGGATGATGACACAAAACCTAGTTGTTCGGGGAATAAACCCAATTTGAGTCTGGAAAGGATGGTCCTAGACCTTCCCATTGTCTAGACTGACAAGAAAATCCAAGTCCATAATCCCCAGTCTATTAAAGTCTACCCTGCTTTTGAGCCTGGAAGTTCTACCGCCAAAGCCAAAGGTGCCGGAAAGAAATTCCCTGTTAAAAAGCTTGTTTCTTACTTTGAAGATACTCCTGATTCTGAGGAACCTGGTGCAAATAACAAATCTTCCTTTTTTTCCCGTCGATGGACATAGATGATAGAAATGGGTCCCTTAGAGCCTCTAAACCTGCTAAAAATTGCCTCAATCTTGATAGGGAACCTACTGCTGATTTTTTGGGCATAGCTAGGAATAATGTCGTGGACCACTTCAGAATGTCAAAATGGTTCTTTCATGAAATTAATGACTTGAAAATGAAACATTGGGCCCTTCAGAGTAAATTGGAAGAAGTGGAAGCTAAGGTTTCAACGTTGTGCAAGAAGGATGAAGAGCGTAATGAGAACACTGCTTGTAAGGAGATCCAGGACAATGCAAGAAAGGACAAAAGGATAGAAATTGACTTTGAAAAAATAAAAAATGTTGTGAAGATAATTACTAAATAGAATAATAGAATGGCAAGACATAATTCTATCATTATCAACGCAATGACTGAAAAACTAGATAAAGCTCAACCTGGGTCCTTGGTTGTTGATTTGGAAGAAGTTAAAGATAAAAACTAGGAAGAGGACATAGGGATTTTGAAGAGAACCAGGGCTAATCTGAAAAGGAAGGCACCCCACACACCACAAATATTTCAAACTTTCAAGAAGGGAGTCTAGGATATGCAGGATCTGGAGGCCGAGATTGAGAAAGCTTTGAAGACTCTGGATTAGTTGCTGCTGGTTTTTTGGTCTGCGCCTTGGCTGGCTTTTTGGTAGTCCTTTATGGCTTTTTTTGGTTGGATGCTATTTTTTAGGGTTTTTCTTTCTTTGAAACCAATTTAATTTGGAGGACTTTTTTATCCTTTCCTATATTATGTTGTAAACTTTGTGATTTCAGGTCCCTGTAAAACCCGGTTTTTCCTTCATAAAAAAAATAAAGTGCAATATTTTGGGCTAGGGAAATGATAATAAATAAGCCATTTCAAATACCCACAATAGTAAATCGCTTGTAAAAAAAATTACAAATTACCTTTATGCATTAAACAAATCACTCGAATCTATTAAAAATGGATAAATCCCAAGTCAATGTTAAAATAAAATAAAAAGAAAAAGCTCAAACATAGGATTCAATTATACTCACAACTTGAAAAAAGAGGCTCACCATAGAAAATAAAGCCTTGAGAACACCTTTGAAGGTAAAATTAGCATTAAATAAATGAGGAAACTAACTATGTGGAGGTGATGCAAACTGAAAACCAAAACTAATTTAAACATTATAGCCTAAACCAAATCTAACATATACATCAAATGGGCTTTCCATGAAATGGTGTTGTGGATTACTTCAGATTAATGAAATGGGCCTTCCATGAAATTAAAGACCTTGATCTCATAAACAGAGCCCTCAATGGAAAGCTGGAGGATTTGGAAGGTAAAGTTAGCTTCCTTATTACTGCGGAGTGCGAGAGGAAGGAGGATAGAATGAGAACGAAGGTCAAGGATATTGAAGGAAAATTCAAATGTCTGGAAGATGAAATAGATAAAATGATAAATACTATGAAAACTATTATGGAGCATAATCACAGAATGGCAAAACATAATGCCATCATCATTAGTGCAATGTCTGAGAAAATGGAGAACTCACAGCAGGGTTCTCTGGTTGTGGGTCTGGTTGCGGATAAGGACAAGAACGGTACTAAGGATGCTGGTATTTCCAAGCAGACGAGAGCTAGTATGAAGAGGAAGACTCCTCCTATGCCCTAGATGGTTTAGGTTCTGAAGAAGGGCACTCAGGAAATGCACAATCTTGAAGCTGAGGTTGTTGAAGCTCTTAAGTTCTTAAGTTAGCTGGGGGTTTCTTGCTAGTTTTTTTGGTGGTCCTTGTTGGCTTTGGGTTGGTGTTTTTTGTGTTTCTTGGGCTTTATTTTGATGCAATCTTTTTGTCTATGGTGAATTCAATGCTTATTCCTATTTTCTGTAAACTTTATGGTTTCGGGTCCCTTTAAAACCCAATTTTTCCTGTATCAAAAACATAGAGTTGCATAGTGAAAGTGAATTAAATACATTGTCAACAAAAGTAATGAATGCTATAAGCTACATCATAAAGGTTCAAAAGGATTAAAAATAAAAATTAAAAACATTTAAAATTGTTAAGAGTTTAAAAATGAGATCTTAACTTCTTAAATAAAATTAGGGTGAGTTGTTTAAACAAGAAGTCCATGATCCATTTGAAAAGTAAATGAGTCAACACAAATATGTGACATGTTAGCTCAAAATGATTAGTAGAAATATTAACAAGATGAATATTTGAATTTTAATTTTAAAAGACAAATTTTAGGTTTATGAATGTAGAAATGAATCAAACACATCTACACTCACAAATATGGCTGAAAATGATAAATGAGGGATTTCAAAATCAAGACTATTGGGTAAAATTAGAAACCTATGTCACACTTTATAAAGGAATCAATCAACACAAACAAATTTTTTCAAATTTGACTGCATAAAGTGGTATTTATGTTTTCAATTTCAAAATGATGTTAACTTAGAACTCTTGATGAGGTTTATTACTGTAATTTTTCAAAAAAATTAAAAATTGTTTTAATATATTTTTTTTAAATTTTAAAGGTGGATTTTGAATGGTTGAATTTTTGAGGAAAAGGTGATGTTTAGTTGACTTCAAGAAAGTAATAGTAATTTTTTTTATTTTCCTCTAATATTTTTCCCAAATAGATAACTTCAATATCTAGTGCATGGAAAAAAAATAAATTTTAATGCATATTTTCCTTTGTAATAATGGTTCAAATTCAAACCTATAGAAATAGTTTTCATCAACTATTATATAATTTTTTTTATTATTTTGAAATACGAATTATACCCTTTTGAAGAGGATTATCTCCCACAATATATTTTAATTTTTTAACTTCAATATCTAGTGTATGAAAAAAAATAAAAATTTTAATGCATATTTTCATTTCACATCAACTATTATATAATTGTTTAATTATTTTGAAAAAAAAAATTATACCCATTATCTCCTTTGAACTATTATATAATTTTTTTATTATTTTGGATTATCTCCTCTAACTTGCATCTTGTATTTATTTTTAAAAAATATGTTTTAGTATTTTTTAAAATTGCTAATCAATCTCACTTTTAATTTTAACAACCTACTTGTAAAAAAAATTCAAAAAAATCAAAATATTAAATAACTTACATATTTGGATTCTTGACTCTCATACAAAAGGGTGTTTTTAGTTTTTTGAAAAAAAAAATTTTAACTCAAAAATATCATATTCAAGTGATTTTTTTAAAATTTTTTTAGAAAGATGATGTGGATGCCAACAAGGATACCACATAAACAGATTATTTGTACTTTTATCCCATTCTTTAAAAATGATATACAATAATATTATACTATAATAATATTATAAATAAAACTCAAATATAAAATATGACACTTTGATTAAAATACACTATTTTTCATCTTTACAATTGCATTGCAATATTTCTATAAAAATATCATAATCTTTATATATTTAAAAAAATCCCTCTTTAAAAGAATTATCAAATCATCCATCCCATGTAATCTCTCTAAAACGAACACTATGAATTTTTTAATTATTATATTATCTCTCAACGAAAATGATCATATAATATGTTTGAGAGATGTGTAAAAGAAAGTTTTAATGTATAAATAAATCTCTTCAGCCATATAGATCTATATTATTATTTACTATGTATTGTATGTACAACCATTTGTTTACTTTGTAATTTTGAAAGGTTCTTGGGAGCGATGTGTAATAATTGTTCTTAATCTAATAAAAATCTACACCATTTAACTATTATTAAAATCTTTTATATAATTATTCAAATTTTTTTTTTTTTTTAATTTAAATTCTTTCTTAATAGAATGATCTTTAATTAAGAATTTATTTTTCATAGTTTAACTAATAGGCTAATAAAAGTGGGAGCTTTAAAAAAAATAGGAGATGTTGTTGAGGAATAAAGTTATTGGTCTCACAAATTTAATAGTGTAGTTAATTTAAAAGTTTAAGTTTCAAGATTTAGGGAAGCCAGTGGAATGAATTATAAATATAGAGATAAAAATAAATAAATAAAGATTATTTTCCCTCAAAATTGGTGGGTCAATTTCTAGCCCCACCTTAATTTCACCCACTCAAATTTGTAGCTCTAAAAAATAAGGACTACTATTATTGAGAAAAATATACCAATTAATCTGATAGTATTTTTTTTCTCATGAGACCCCTTGCTCCTTGAATAGATTCTGAAGCCCCCCATATGACAACCTTAATATTTGTATTAAATTTCTAACTAATTAAATTTATAAAAAATCATGATTATTATTTTATAAACCTTTTTGTATAATTAATGGCTTTTATAATTGCCTCAATTAAATATTTAACAATTGATATAGTTTATATAATTTATGGTTTCCATACAAACTTACAAAGATTTCTTTTCAAAGTGAATAATTGACTGAAACTTTTTTAAATTGTACCAAACTCATATCCACTAAAAAACATTATCATTAATATATTAATTATTCATATTTAAAAGTTTTGTTTTCTGTCAATGTCTATAAACGGCGACAGCTATTTATATTATATTTTTATTGAAATGAATTTATAATTTATTATTAATTGATATTTTAATCTATAAAAATTTATTTCGATAGTACATTATAATCAATACACTAACATTTCACATCTACACAAATTCATTTCTCTGTCAACAGACAGTGTACTATAGCATTCTTGTTCAGTCTACCCAAGGTCTGGGGTTGCTCGTCCATTTACTGCAGTCAATGGCTTACAGTAGAGTGATTAGAATAATTTTCTAGCCACGTAAATCTATTTTTGTTAAATCCTTTTTATAGTAAGTTTATGCCGCCAATTTAAACTCCCGGGGATGATATCCTATAAATATGCCTCTCAAAGTCTGCTTCTTTCTCCTCTTCAGTTCCATTCAAGCAATGGCCGCTGCTACAGTAAATTTTGCCTTTATCAGTGCAGTTTTTATTATCCTTTTCACAAACCCATGTATTGCTCTATTCCTTTGTCCTACCCAGGAATCCCAAGCTCTTCTTTCCTTCAAAGCAGCCATGAATTCCTCTGATGGCATTCTCAGTTCATGGGTTAATGGAAGTGACTGTTGCTCCACATGGGAAGGTATATCCTGCAATAATGTCACCGGCCATGTAGAGCAGGTTAATTTGACTGCTTACACCAACAATGCAGAGATGGTCAATTTGAGTGCTTACACCAACCATATAGAGCAGGGTTTGCAGACTGGAGTCATATCAAGTAATTTGTGCAATCTTCCTTTTCTCAAATACCTCACCTTGAAAAACATCGGATTAACAGGTAATATTCCTTCCTGTTTGGGAAATCTTTCTTCTCTCCAGCTTTTGGTGTTAAAAAATAATAGATTGACTGGGAAAGTTCCTCCTGCCATTTGCCTGCTCACAAATCTTAGCTATCTAGATGTAAGCATTAATCAACTCGGAGGTAACCTACCACCATGTCTAGGGAATCTTACTTATCTGCGTAGGCTCAGTGTCCATTACAATAATTTAACTGGGCAAATCCCACTTTCCTTGAACAAACTCTCCTTGCTCAAGTTCTTGAGTATTTCCGGTAACAGGTTCAATGGGAATCTTCAACTCACTGGGCTTTCCTCCCTTGATTTGCTCTTTGCTCGTGATTTTTCATTACCGGAGAACATTACTTCTTCGCAGTTGGCATTGCCGTCCTCTATAAAGGTTCTCTGGCTGTCCCACATTACCATTTCAGATACTCTGTTTCATAACCTTGCAAAATTGAAATTTTTGTTCGTATCATATTGTTCTCTGAATATTAGCACAAGTTGGCTTCCCCAGTTCCAGTTAGCAGGCTTAGATCTGGTCTCATGTAGTATTGGTGGTCGATTTCCCCAATGGCTTGTCACTCAGTATTCATTACAGAGGTTGGCATTGGCTGATGACAACCTTGTTGGAGAAATCCCCTCATGGTTATGGGAGAACAATCCTCAGTTGTATCTGTTCAACATCTCAGGAAATCATTTGAATGGCAGCCTTATTATACCAAGTAGATCATTTCGTTGGTTGACAGTATTTGATGTATCTAGGAATGCATTCACTGGACACTTAGCAACCACGTGGCCTCCAGATCTACAGCTCTTGATGGTTAATGACAATTCTCTAATTGGCAATATTCCTCTAAGTTTGTGCAATTTAACTCACCTGGAGAAGTTAGATCTGTCAAACAACAGATTGAATGGAGTCATTCCTCCATGCTTTGCCAACTATAAGATAATTCAAGTGTTAAATTTGGGGGGTAATAGGTTGGATGGAAGTATACCCCCTGGGCTATGCTCCTCGTCTTTAATTGTGAGAAATAATACGTTGAGTGGAGCCTTCCCTGTGTCAGTCGCCAATTGTAAGAGATTACAAGTCCTAGATATTGGGCACAACAAATTTGCCGGGAATATTCCATGGTCAGTTGGAAATCTATCAGCCCTTCAAGTGTTGATGATGAATGGTAATGGTTTCAGAGGCAGCTTTCCTTCAGAAATTGTCCAACTGAAGCAGCTCCAGATCTTAGACCTTTCGTCTAACAATATATCAGGTTTTATTCCACCCAGTATTGCATCTCTAAAAGCAATGAGTGTAGAAAGAGAAGACGGCCATAAGTTATCTGCTGAGTTGAACCCTTTTCATGTTATTACAAAAGACAACGGCATTAAGTCATATCCTGAGATTGGCCCTATTGAGACAATTGTATATCAAGTTTCCTCTCAAGAAGAATTGGACATCACTGTGAAAGGCTTAAAACGGCACTACTCATATATTCTTTCCACACTCACAGCCATAGATCTCTCCAATAATCAATTAAATGGAGAAATTCCGTTGGATATAGGAAAGTTGGAGGGGTTGAGGTATCTCAATCTATCAATGAACAATCTGGGTGGAATTATTCCACCCAGTTTGGGGGACATGAGGCAACTAGAGTCACTGGATCTTTCTACAAACAGGCTCTCTGGAAATATTCCTGCAGAAATTCAAGAGGTGACTTCATTGGAAAGTTTAAATTTGTTCAACAACAACGTCTCAGGCAGGATACCACAAGGAGGACAGATGACCACATTTAATAGCACATCATATTCTGGAAATCCATATTTGGAGGGATGCCCACTTCCAAAGAAATGTTTTTGGCCACAATTTGTTCATCCTCCTCCTCCTCCAAATGATATGGAAGATAGAAATGAAGATGATAGAAATCAAAGAATATGGTATGAGATCGGAGTTGGATTGTCACATGTAGCAGGTTATTGCTGTGTAATGTTATTGCTTGCAGTCAGAAAGGGATGGAGATATAAATACTTCAAGTGGGTTGATAAGATTTTGAAGTTTTTGTTTCCTTGCATCCGTAACAAGAGATTATGAAGGCTCATTTGCCAACAAGATGAAGCAAAAGTATGTCCCGAGAGCTGGAGTCTTGAGCTTGTTTTTTAAAATTCATTATATTCTGTAATTTCAATGTCTAGTGTTTTCCAGTCCGTATTTAGCAGTTCTCAGATGATAATCTTGAAGAAGCAGGTGCTCTCGCTAGTGGAGAGTCAATTGATGATTCTGTTTTCTAATATTTTTGGGGGCAATTCTGATAATAAGTAGCCTCCTCCTCATGATATTGCTTTAGTTTTGTTTTAGGGCTTGATCCTGTATTTTCATTTTTGAATGTATTGTTTTACCGTTCTCCTATTTGCCTGAATATTGTACTACCGTAATTATAAAAATAAAAAGTCTTAGTATTAAGGTGTTGGTTGCAAAATCATAAACAATAAAAAATTCCGTATATGCTATCACGGTATTAACCGTCGCAGAACAGTGACCTTCGGTTACACCATCAATGTTTAATGGTGTCTTGCTTGCATCACATTTTGTATGTAATTATCCTCGAGACTTTTCATGTTTCTATTATTTCATATTTTATTATTATAAGAAGATTGCTTTTTGCTAAATGATTAATTTTAAATATCTGTATAAAGATGGCTTTCATGTATTAAAAATTATATTGAGATGGCAATGGTTTAATTTGGGATGTTTATTCATCAATTAAAAATAATAATTTCCTAAAATTAATAGTTTATTAGATGATATATATGAAATAGTTTGTTAATAAATTTAGTTTATGATATATTGTAAAAATAATAATTATAAGAATTCAATTGTCTTATAATTTAAAATACTTAATCATGTATTTATGAAATTTATTTTTTAAATTTTATTATATAATACCGAAATTTTACACTTCTACAACTTGAAATACAAGCATCACTTAAGGATTGCACATATCCATCTAGCACCACTAGACCATAATAACCAAACCAAATAAGTAAAAGTAAATATATGGAGGCTAAATACAAACAAAATTATAAAACAAAACAACCAATCAAACTTTGGTGGCAAGTGTCCTCCTAGTCCTATAATCCATGAAGAACCTTCCTCAATCATTTCCCAATCTTCCAAATAGGATTTGTTTTTTTTAAATCGTGACTTTTTCTTTTCTTAAGGGTGCTAACATGCAACATTTCTCCAAGAAAGTTTAATGTCGCTTAAATACTCATGTACATTCTTCTTTAAAAGTAAATCTGAAAGTTAGAAATTATCCTCATGTTGTGTCACATTGTCTTCCACCTCATACCATTACAATTAAATTTTTTCCCTTATGATGAAAAATGGTGTTGAACTATCCACCTAGTATACACATACCTCTATAGGCTTTCCAAGGTATACCTCTTATTAGTAAGACATGAATTAACCATGGTTTTTACAAAAAATCATTATTAGATGTGTCCTATTTGGAACATATTTTGGCGAAAGGGCCCTCTAAAGCAACTACTTAAAGGAAAATGAGAAATCTAATCTATTATGCATAATATGACTGAATTAGAAGAATCTTATAAGAAAGTCCTCATAATCTACATATTATATCCTAATGTCATGGGGGCATTTATGCTGGCATGATAGATCAACATAAATGTAGAAAAAACTGGCAATCTTCTTAGGTGACCATTGTAAAAACTTCACTTATCTAAAAATCAATAGAGGAATACATAAATGGATTAAAAAATGATTCCCTAAGGGGTGGAGGGCCTAACTTGATTGGATAAAGCATCTTATTGTAGGAAAGACATCATGAGGTCTAGTCTCCCCCATCCCCATGGTACCAGAGTTTGTCACGTCAACATCATTGATCACGTGAAAACAATTTACTAGGTACACTACAGTTTATAGAGGGGCTACCCAATTTTTGCAATCTAAGAAAATTGATGCCTTAATAAAAAAATTCAATCACGATTTAAGAGGCTACTAGAGATAAAAAATATTACATTTTCCTAAATACCATCCCATTGATGGTATACAAATGGAAATAATGAAGAATAAAAACCTTAGAGATAATGTAGTCAAAAGCTAGTTAGAAGGATTTGACTATGTTTTGGTCCATGTGCTCTTCTAAAAATGTATCAAAGCTGCTACCATGACCAATTTGTCTATCCATATAGTCAAAGAGAATTCTTATAATGACATTTTTTAACTCCTCTTGAAGATGAGAATAAAATAAAAAATTCCCAATCACTCCTCTTGTTGGGTCTCTTCAGACCTCTTATCTAAAATTTGGGAAGCTACTCAAGGACTCTCTTTGGGCCTCTATTAACATGTTCATAAAAGATTTCATTATGTTTCTTGGGAATTATGTTGTCTCCCTCATGATGTTGGTGGTTGAGGACTTCTTTCTATCAATTATCAAGGAATTAAATTTTGTACTAAATGGATCATAATAGCTCTATAAGTGAATTATGTCTTCAAAATTCTCATTCAGTATTGTATTTTATTTGGAGTTTATACTAGGCAACTAGTTTAGAAAGGACTTGGACTCTATACTCTCCTCATCATGAAGGAGCCTATCTAGATACATGAATTTTTTGTATTAAGAGCATATAGAAGCCTTGAGATCCTAGCAATTCCAAGTTTCTTTGGGCTATTATTGAATTCCACAATGGAATCTTAATTAACTAGTAGTCTCTTTGATAGTATCTAATTATATCTAGTTAATATTCCCTTCTTTGTAAAGTACCATGGCTTCATTCTTCTAGATTATTTAATATCAAAAGTCTTTCATATCTCCTTGAAAAAATTACATGGATTTTTCTATCCTAGTATAAGACCAAGATAAAATTTTGTTCATCTATTTTAGATTAGGATAATTTCAAATTATTATTGATTCCATCTCTCTCCATATGGTTCTAAAATTTTGGGATCAGAAATAATACCTTGAAACACCAATTTTCAATTCCATACCCCACAAGGGGTAGTTACTACTAAAACAATTTTTAGTACACCTAGCCTTCTCCTAGCATTTAGCATCAACAATTCTAGAATATTTTTTAGCCATTATTTATCCTAAATTTCCTCATTTCCTATAGCGCGTCATTTACAAGGTCTTCCACTTAGCTAGTATTTGTCTCACTAGGAAATCTTGAACTCACATTGTCCTCTCTATGGAAAATTAGAGACTATAAAGTATCCCTTTTTTTTTGTTTTGAACAAGAGTTCAAGAAGCTTGGAGATGGATAGATGACTTCTTGAAGTCATTTTGGCTCGACCCTTTCTCATTGCATATAGTTTTACCAGGAAATTTTCCTTGTCTTCCATTTATTTTTTCTTGATTTAACATGCTTTGAAGGTGGAAATTCTCTTTAGTTTTCAAATGAAGAGATAAAAAATAGCTCCTCCCTTTTAGATTGTTTAGTTGATGTTCACTTTTCTCTATACACTAAAGCTATGATTTCCTCTAATGTTCTTTTGTATATCTAGGCCAAATCTCATAACATTGCATTATAGTTCATACATCTATAGGAGCTTGAATTGATCACTAAGATAATGCTTTCTCCATAATTCTTAATTTTTTAGCTACTACCTCATAGGTATGATCATGGTCAATCTACTAGAAAAGATTGTAGATTCTATTCACAAGGATCTAAATTTCAAGGCTCTAGGAACTATTCTACTCAAATGTGGTCTCAAATATCTTTGCCACCTGTCTCCTCTTCTCATGGTTATGGTGCTCTTGGTTGGCCAGATTATGACAAGTTATCTTCCATGTAGTTGGATATTTCTCATATTCATTCTTAACAACTTTTTGATGAAGGTCAAGATGATGATGATGTTCTTATCATCTATGAGCCTATTAATCAGGGTTCCAGTGGATCTATGTATGTGATAAACTTGATGACCATGACCCCCTCCTACTAGTGCTACTATAATCAAATAACATCTTTAATTCAATTTATTGATGTTTAAGATTATTATTTCTTCAACAAAAGTATCTTTTATTTGTACTTAGTCCTACCAATAATCTAAAGATGTTCGTTTCTCCCACCCACCATTTTTTATGAGTAGTGTGTTATTATATTTTAAATTAAATAAAAGATGATAAATTCTTACTCAAAAATTAGTATGTTGTTGTGGCTATCTTTTTACAATCCTTTTTTCTACTATACATACCATTTTCCTTTGATTAACTGAAACATTTAAGAAGATTAACGATATCAAATTTCCACAATCCATAATATTTATTTTCTCTGATTTCAGGATTAGATTATGTAAATTTTTTTGCATCAACGTTTCAGATCACACTCTGTGATCCATCATCAGGATGAAAAAAAAAGAGCTCAAGGAGAAATTAATAGTTGCAGACCAAGACCATCTTTAAAAAAGGAAGAAGGGAAAAGAAAGAAGCATGAGGTTCAAGACAGACTAGACTAAAAAATAAGCTCTTTGTTTTTCATCTTGATGATGGATCATAGAGTGTGATTTGAAACATTGATGCAAAATTTTTTACGCAATCTAATCCAGAAATCAGAGAAAATAAACATTTAAGAAGAGTTGTCTAAAATATGTCTACATATACCTTAATTTTGTTGAGATAATTATTGATAATATCTACTTTAATGATGCATGTCCAAAAAATAAAAAAATATGTAGTAGAGACATGTTATCTCTTGATTTTCAAATTGCTCAATTTCAAAATTTTCATATATAATCCATTATTTGATTGATCGATAGTCTAATTCTCCTTAGTGTCTTTAGGATTGGCTAACATTTAAACATGTTCAAAGGTCATCATTTTTGAAGCCTTATTGTCAGTTGGTTAATTTGTATCCCATCTTCATAATTTTTCAAATCAATCTATAATTCCGAAGT
>VDFB02035603.1:0-41039 GCA_007258455.2 Sequoia sempervirens | reverse complement strand
GAACTTTGACTCCGGCATGAACGTTTTGCTGAGCTTCTTGATCGTAGCCTGTCTTGAGGCACCATTGTCCTTTCCGGCTGTCCTCGCTTCAGCCATCTGCAAACAACAACATTCATCAGCAATTTAATTTATAAAAATGATACATGATAGGGGCTGCAGTCGAATTCTAGAAGCTGCAATAACTCTTGTGTTTGCAAACCTCAGCTTCTTCTCCTGAATAAATTCGAATTCCAACACTTAGAACAGATTTCTAAGTGAACTCTGATGACTTCACTTCACAATCAGCAAATTGAATGACCTTGTATCAGCAATCAGCAATTTTAACTTCAACTACTTCGTATCAGCAATCAGCAATCTCACACTTGCAAGTCCGTACTTTTAAAGTTCTCAATATTTCAACTCAATACAAGGCGTCACTTTCAACTCTACTTAACAAATCAGATTTCAGCCTCAAAGCCGTACCTTTTCAAGCAACTTCAATTGCAGCAAACACTTCTGTACTTTGACAATGGCGTACCTTTCTCAACTCAGCAAACTCCAGGTGTACCTCCACCAACCAGCAAGTACCTCTCAGCAACCTCAGGCGTACTTGTCTCAGCACAAATTTAATTGACTCCAAGTGCGCCTCCTCAGCAAACTCAATTCCTCAGCAAAATTCGAACTTCTTCAAGCTCACTTAGACTTTAGCAAATTCGCCCTTCTCAGCTATGAAAGTGAGTGAAAACTTGCTCATTTTATAGCTAAAATTCAAATTCTAGAAGACGTTAAATTTAGCCAGTGTCATTAAACTCCACTACTCCACTTCAAGAATTTGAATTTTCCCTCTCTGGTGCTTCTGACAATTGTCTCCAGTCGTCGGGAATATTATTCTTCTAGAAACTTGACTTTGACTGGCGTTTTGAATTCCTCTTCGAAAAATTTAAATTTAAATTCATCTTCTTTTAACTCACCAAATGAGTTTCCTCGTCCCTTTGAATTTAATTTTAACTTTATCATCCTGCTTCCGGAAAATTCATCCTCAGAATTTAATCACAATTATCTAGGACTTCAGATTCATCGCTCTCAAGAAAATTCATCTCGAAAACACATTTTATCTATTTTGCCTTTGTGCAAATTTAAAATTCTCCTTAGAAAATTCACAATTCGGTTAATCGACAAATTCTTCACCTAAAAGCAAGTCGGCTAAGCTGAAAGATGTTTTGGAAATCCATTCATCATCGCAAATGTTCAAGACTCGTATTTAATTTTCTTCTAACTTCTCAATCCATGGGTACTCCAACGAACGTTCATTTAAATTTTTAATTTTGAACCTTAGAAAATTTCATTATTTCCATCATTTTAAACTCGCTACTGCGGATCACTCTGTGTGGCTCTGACTTCTTGAAAAAAATTTGAATCACCTTGCAATATCATCGTCTCTGACTTCATCACTGAGAAAAGTTGTTCGTGCTCCGGAAAATTTATCATCTGAGTTCTAGGCATATTTTCCAAGGAAAAAAAAAAAATTTGCCTTAGAAAATATTTAAATCATCTCTTGCATTTTGAGAACTTGCCTTAGAAAGTTTTTGATTGCCAGTGGAGAAAATCCTCATTTAGAAAATTTTTATTTGTTCCGGCATGCCTTGTACATCTTATCTCCACCTCATCCCATATCACTTCACACTGAAGAAAAATTCATTTAAAAGCCCAACGCCTTAGATAATTTTTAACACTTAGAAAATATTTTGTCTCCCCTTGAGGCGCCTAGTACACTTCATGTTATTTCAACGCCTTCAAGATTTTTTTTTAACACCTTATATCACCCTTCAAACATTTTCTATCACACGCTTCTTCACCACCCTAGGCGTATCATACTTGAACTCTTAACACCATAGGCGCACACTTCACTTTAACTCCCAACACCTTGAAATATTTTCCACTACACATCACCTTAGGCGTCCAACACTCTTGGAGAAATCACGCCTAGCAAAATTATCTAAGGCCCACCACCTTGGGCGCATTCTAGCCATGAAGGAGGATAACGCCCAAGCTTTTACCTCCTTTCACCATGTTTAGGTAACATTTTCGCCTTATTTACCACTTGTATTTACCATTTACCATCCAAACATGGGCGCATTTCCTTGTAGGAGGAGGACGAACTTGCAAATGCCTTCATGTGGCTTTTCAACTTCCGTTTTTTGTCTTCATGTGAGCTCATTTGGGCACATTTAGGAGGGTGAGGAGGACAAGCATGCAAGTTGGGCGCATTTCCATACTTGTGAAGGATGAAATCTCCAACATCTTTGGGTGACCCTTCACCTTCCAAAATTTTGTCTTCACATGGATGAGCTTGGGCGCATTTTGCCTTGTGTACAGGATAAACATCAACCTTGGGCGCATTTTGATGCATGAGGAGGATTTTCATGTTTGACTTTTTTTTTTGACCACCTTGAATTTTGGGCGCATTTTCATGCTTGTGAAGGATGGGCGCATTCTGAGGTATGAGGCGGATTTCTCATACTTAGAAACTTTTTTCAACTTTTTCCTCTTTTCATCTTGGGCGCATTTGGACCCCTGAGCAGGACGAAAACCTTTGACTCTCTTTGACTTTCCTGCCTTGGGCGCATTTTGCCCTGGGTGGTGGATGAACTTCGTTTTCAAAAATTTTCCACGCCTCTAGCTGAGATGGGCGCATTTCCCTATGCCTGCTGGACGAGACTCCAGACTTAGACAAATTTTTATCTTCCTCGCCAGCTTACGTGCCCTGCTATTTATAGTAAGTTCTCTGAATTTGGACTTCTGAAGCTCGGATCAACTTGAAATTTTAAACATAGCTTCTTCAAAACTTTATCATCCTGTCAGCACTACCACTTTTAGTCACCCTGCTATTTATAGCCTGTTTCTGAAGGTGGCTTACTATAAATAGTAAGCTCTTATTTCTGATAGCTCCATTGCTCCGATCGAGTTGAAATTTGAATGAGGCGCTCCTCACCACGTGACCTGTTGGCTGACACTGACGCATGCAGCTGATTTACTATTTTTAGCACGTTTCCAATCTGACTTACTATAAATAGTAAGTGCTCCGTTTGACCCAAAATTTCACCAGCAGATAGCCTGGAGAACGCTGATCGTAGTGGTTTACATCGGATTTTGAAGATTTTGACTTTTGATGCCTATTTTTAGGCTCCGAAGCTGGAAACCCTAATTTGCTTTGCATGCATCCCAAATGAACTCTGTTTGCCTTCGTTTCTGCGACATTGTGATCAGCTCGTGAATCTGAACTGCTGGGAATCGGCTGCCGGGACATACCTGCTAAAAATAGCAAGTTCCTTACTGAGTGAGAATCCTCGTTTGCATGTCACACCATCGCGAAGCTCTCGAAAAACCCATCAGGAATCACCTGACATGCAAAGAAAAGCTCGACATGCAAACCCTAAAAATAGCCTCAGAAGGCTGAATCCTGAAAGTGATCATCTCGACTTGCATGTTATATTGTCGCGAAGGTTTCAAAAAACCCAGAAGGAATATGCAGACATGCAAAGAAAATCTCTGCATCTGGACCCTGAAATTCATGCCGGAAGCCGGACTGCTAAAAATAGTAAGTTGTCCGCTTTTACTCAAATTCTATGATGCAAGCAAATTGATATACTCGGCACGCCGGTGATGATCGAATCTCAAAATAGCCGACAAATTGCCCTCGACTTCATTAATTTACTAAAAATAGTAAGTAACTCTCGCACTCATGAAAATTATCGGAAGCCCGGCCGAGGTCTGGCCGACAACAATGTTAAGTCTAATTTTCACTCTTCTCTCACTTTACTTGACCTGATTTGACCGTGTAAATTCAAACCCTAATTTAGACTTGGCCAAATTTCATGTTTAAGCTCAATGACGGACACAACCCCCCCGAAAGACGGACACCAGAAAAGAGACAGAGCGAGAGAGAGAGAGAAACCCAAGCCAAAAGACCGGAACGGAGCAAAAATTAGGGGGTCCCCATCTTGAATGGGGCGATGTGTGAAAAGGTCACAACATCTGGCGACTCCACGGGAAAGTGTTGAAAAACACTTTAAGAATTGGACTCAGATTAGTCTTCCTCAAACCATCATACAAAAGGGACACCTACTCAAAAGGGGAGAAGAATCCGATATTGGATCAAAACACTTTCATCTAAAACCCTGTGAGTGTGTGCAGTCGTTCCATCTCTAAACCATATCGACTTCTGGAATCGGCCGTGACAGGCTATATAAATATCTTAACTTCAAAAGCATCCTGGACATTGCCTCGCTGCCAGCCAGGCGTCCATAGCCCCGACGAGGTTATCGCTACAATTCTCACGAATATTGCTCCACTGCCGGCCGGGCGTCTATAGCCCCGGTGGAGTTACTCGTATGTTCCCAAAACCAATATCTTGTAATATTTCTTTCTTTTTCATTTTCTCATTTTTCTTTTCTTTCAGATTTTTCTTTCAAGCACATTTTCTTTTCCATTATTTGATTTCTCCGTCAATTCCTCAATTGGCTGGCAGGCAATGAAGCCTCCAATGGGTTTGAGAATTGCAGTGGCGCTAAAGCAAGATGTAAAATTTTCACCTGCCAAAACCTTTCCCAACAAACCAAAATGACTTAGAATGGAGATAGGTAAGATTTTTAAGGTCTTTAGACTCGCGTGTTGAGACACAATAACGGATTAACCTCCCGAGACGAGTTCAATCTCTAACTGGATGATAACAAGAGGAAAACAATCTTAGTCCTTTTCAAAAATTTATGCAAATTCCAGTGAAAGAAACCACGTTGTGAGAGTTAAAACACCATCACCCCTCATCGCAATAGGAAAGCCCAAAATCTCTGCCCATTCCAAACCAAAACCACTTGAGTGGACAACTCAAGGGACGGAAACGCCAAACCAAAAACCCAAAGGGCAACAAACCAAAACCAAAACAAAGGAAAGGAAAACAAACGGAAAGCAAACAAGCGGGAAAGCGAACAAACGGGAAAGCAAACCCTAACCTAACTATTTTACATGACAGGCTCTCGGAGAGAACCTAGGACTGGAAATAATGCTTGAGGAACTGTCCGTTGACGGGCAACGGGACATCCTCTCCTGTCAAAGTACGCAATCTGAATGCATTATCCCCAAGGATTTCAGAAATCTGATACGGGCCCAACCACAACTTATCAAACTTATCGTGATCACCTTTCTTCTCGTGGGCCTTGTCCCAATATAAAACCAAGTCAGAAATCCTGAACGACTTGATCTTAGCTTGCTTATCAAACCATCTCTTCACTATAGCTTGGTGTTTCGTTAGATTCTCAAGAGCTTCATCTCTCTTCTCTTCTAGATGCATCAACTGGGACAATCTTGTCTGAACTTGATCCTCTCCTTCGAGGTACTCTTGAATGAATTGGAGAGTTGGGATCCTTAACTGCACTAGGAAAACTGGATCCTGTCCGTAAACCAAGTGGTATGGAGACGTTCCCAAGGAACTCTTTGTTCTTATCCTGTCTGCCCAAAGAGCAAACCTCAACTGTGTATGCCAATCTTTCGGATTCTTGTCCAGTAACTTCTTAATGGCATTCAATAAGTTCTTGTTTGTGGACTCTGCTAGTCCATTCCCCTGCGGATAGTAATTAGAGGAAAACCTCAATGTAATTCCATACTCAAAAGCCCAATTGGAAAACTTCAGTGATGAGAAAGCTGAACCGTTGTCGCTGACCAAAACATGGGGGCATCCAAATCTTGTCACAATATTCTCTTCAAGGAATCTGATGACCACCTCCGACGTGCACTGCTTCAGGGCCTGAGCCTCTGTCCATTTGGTGCAGTAGTCTGTTGCTGTCAAAATATATCTATGCTGTCCTGATGACGGCGGATTGATCATACCGATAAAATCTAAACCCCACTTTGCAAAAGGTCTCACTTCAATCACTGGTTGCAAAGGCATAGCGGGATGCCTTCCTCTATTTGCTGCTGTCTGACAGACGTGACAAGCTTTCACATGTTCATACGCGTCTTTGAAAAGCGTGGGCCAATAATAACCAGCCCTCAGGATTTGATGGGCTGTGGCCAGACTTCCTCCGTGTCCGGTTCCAAACTTCTCATGGAAGTGTTCCATCAACTGTCTTGCTTCTTGTTTTCCTACACATCTCAAATAAATACCTTCATAATTTCTCCTGTAGAGAACTGATCCCTGAAGCATAAATCTCTGGCTTCTCATTCTCAATGCTCTTCGCTGGACTGGATTCAAATGGCGAGGGCATCTGTGATTCAGCAAATAATATACAGTGTCATCGTACCATTCTCCGGGAGACACCTCCTCTAATACATAAGCTTGTTGAACCAATTCTGGACCGACCATTGCGATCGTCTGAGCCAAAGCCTGTCCTCTGACTAACTTCATCGGCTGTATCTCAATATCATATTCTTGCAAAGTGGCGACCCACTTTCCTCTTCTTTCACCTAACTCATTCTGCATCAACAAAATCTTCACCGTGGCGTCTGGAACAATCGCGTGGATCTTGCTCCTCAAGATGTAATGTCTGAATTTCTTGACGGCCTTCACTAAAGCATACGCTTGCTTCTCAATGCTTGGATACCTCAGCTCTGCTTCTTTCAACGGTGAGCTCATAAAAGCAATTGGATGCTCATCTTTTTCTTCAGTTCTTTGGGTCAACACTGCTGCACAGGTGTGCTCTGAGGCAAATGAATACAAATAAAAAGGCTTTGTATAATCCGGACTGACCAGCACTGGAGCGTCCACTATAGCTTGTTTAATTTCGTCAAAAGCCTTCTTCGTTTGTGGGGTCCACTCTACCTTTGCATCTTTCTTCAACATTGCATTCAGTGGCCTCACTATCTCAGCAAACCCAGTTATAAACTTTCTGACAAAATTGATCTTTCCGAAGAATGACCTTAACTCTTTCTGAGTGCCTGGCAAACCAATCCTTGAGATGGCTCCAATACGTTCAGGGTCAATTGATATACCCTTTTCTGAAATAACGTGACCTAACAGTTTACCTTCGGTGACGCCAAATATACATTTCTTAGCATTTAGGGAAACACCAAATCTTCTGCATCTCTGAAATATCTTTCTTAGATCTTCAACGTGATCCCCTCTTTTCTTTGAGAACACCGTCAGGTCATCCATGTAAATAATAATGCACTTTCCGACAAGGTCTCGAAAAGCGATGTCCATTGCTCGCTGGAAAGTAGCTCCTGCGTTAATTAGGCCGAAAGGCATTCTTCTGTACGCAAATGTTCCCCATTTCGTGGTGAACGCAGTCTTCAATCTATCTTCATGTTCAACCATCACTTGGTTGTAGCCCGAATATCCGTCCAGAAAGGACATCATCTGTGAACCATTCACTATTTGCAACACTTCATCTAATGAAGGCAAGGGGTAATTGTCTTTCTCAGAGGCCCTATTCAAATTTCGGAAGTCGACACACAGCCTTATCTCTCCATTCTTCTTTCTGACAGGTACGAGATTGGTGACCCACGTGGAGTGCCTTACTGGGAAGATAATCCTGGCTGAAAGGAGCTTCTTGACTTCCTGATATATCAACGGTTCCAGCAATGGATTTACTGGCCTCTGCCTTTGTCTGAATGGCTTACTGCCTGGTTTTAATGGAATTGTATGTGTAATCAGTGATGTATCATATGTTTTGAGATCTTCGTATCCCCAGGCTATCACCTCTGGAAATTCTTTCATGACCTTTAAAATGCCTTCTTTCTCTTCAGGTGTGCAAACCTTTCCAATAAAAACGTTCTTCACTTGTTCATTTGTTCCTAAATTGACAGGTTCACAATCATTGCCTTGCGCGCCTTGATCTCTGCTCAGTCTGTCAGTATCAAACAATCTCTCTAACTCGACCATTCCTTTTGGAATTACATTAGTCTTTAAGTTTAGAATCCCTTCTGTATCATATTATGCTTCTTCCGTGTCTTCCTCATCTATAATTTGTGCTTCGAACACTCCTGAGTTTGTGAGAAAGTCCAGAATCTGCTTGTCGTCATCAAACACTTGAAAATTCTTTATGTTATCAGGGATTGCTGGCGTTGAAACCAACTCTACTGTAAATTTCTTTAATCCCTCCATTGCTAATGGTTCCAAAGAACTGGCAGCTTGTGCCAAAGAGTTTGCAACGGTATTTTTAGATCGGTAGACTTGCTTTATGTTAAATGCATCAAAGCTCTCTATCAGGTCCCAGACTCTGTTCCGGTAGCGGTTCAATCTCTTGTCATGGCATGCGAACTGCTTCCTCACTTGTCGGACCACTATGTCAGAATCTCCAATAGCATGTACAATCTTGGCCCCCTTCTGAATTGCAAGGAGTAATCCGTGAATCAAGGATTCATATTCAGCAACATTGTTGGTACATGAAAACTGGAGCCTATAGGAACCCAAATAAGCTTCTCCTGTCGGGCTAACCAATTCAAACCCTACTCCATTTCCCTTCTTTGACTTTGATCCATCGAACCTTAAAGTCCACACTTGATTCTCTGTAGGGGTATTGGGAGACTGAACACGTGTCTCTTCTTGATGGCACATCTCTGGAGTCTTTTCTTCAATCTTTGACTGAGTGAGATTATCTTCTACAATTTCTTCTATCACAGCACGGTTTTCTTTATTCATCCTTTGATGTTCTATTAAAATCTCCTTTTCTTCATTTATCTCTTGATGTTTTTCTATTAAAATCTCCTTTTCTTCATTTATCTCTTCAGGTTCTTCTGGCAAGGAGGTATGGGGAACAAGCCTAGCAACTTGTTCTAGTGCCACTTTGCACATGGCACAAGTGATCTCCGAATGGAATGCTTCGTGTATCCTGCACCAGTTGGGAAGCAGCAAATTCTTGATTGAAGCATCTTTCCCTAACTCTGTTTCTTGTTTCACACTATTCAGGACAAAGTCCCTGAAATTCTCAAAGGTTCCTCCACCTTCACTATCACTTGAGTCACTTTCAATCAACACTTCGGTGGAAGTGGCATGTTCAAAACATTTTCCCTCATTTGCACTTTGCAGCATCAATATTTCTTGCTTAACAGGCCTATACGAGCCTAAGTCAATCTCTATGAACATGATTTCATTATCTTCACCATATTCCGTGATCATCAGCTTCAATCTCGGTGTACTATCAATCTTGATCTGATTTGGGACTCCTTTCCACGGAAGCCACATATGGGAGAAGTCCGTTGCAATGTATCCATTTAACTTTCTGGCCCAGTCTCGGCTTAGCAACATGCCATACCCATCCGGTATATCAACTACTGATATGTCTATACAGCTCTGGATTCGAGGATCAGCTGACAATTGCATATGAATATTATTTAACTCCCCGACCACTCGTACTTCAGTCTTGTCTAGTTGAGTCACTTTCTTTGTGGTATGCAATGGGACTATACCCAACCTTTGACACACCTTTAATGGCATAACGTTGCTAGAAGCACCGGAATCAATCAAACAATTGTGCAACAACTTTCCAAAGATTCTAACTGATACCAAGAACGGGGCGGGTTCATCTTTACCCTGATAGAAGACAACAGGTTTCTTTCTTTGTTCAGGAGTATTCTTCTTTTCATCTCCCTTATCCAATGGAACTTGATTGCCCTGGGCAACCCTTTGCGTCTGCTCTTGTTTTTGCTCTGTGGGCAAATTGAATCTAACTCTTCTTTTGTCTTCTGTCTTTGGCTTCTCAGGTTCACTTGAAGATCCTTGTACTACCCCCACAAAACCTTGCGACTGCTGTGGAGTCTCCCAAGCGTTGAATGGCGCGTAAGACACTTCTTCTACCATATTCGCGCTCTGCACGGGACGTGACTGTGCATTGATTTGATGACTCCTTGATGAACTAGGTGCTTCTTGAGATGCACTCTTCACAGCTGGTGTCTCATATAAACTTCCCAAAATTGTGTCTCTAACCTCAGAAATTTTCATTAACTCATACAAGGGAAGACTAACTTTTATCTTCTTAACTTCCTCTAGCACATAGGAACTTAATCTTTTCATGTCATCTCTCGGAAGATTATCCTTTTGAGGACGCTGCATTACATGGACTGGCTGTTGGACAATCTGTTGACCATTTCTATTTTGCATCACATTCTGTTGTCTGTACTCTGGAGAATCCGGAGGCAAATTCGGATTGTTGCTCGCATTTGGATTCGGCGGGGTTGAGAAATTATTCGGAGGAATTGAGGACGTCAAAGGCTCTTTTTGATGATAGGTCCTCTGGTACACCTTGGGTGGTGCTCCTCCGGAAGTCTGAAATGCTTGCACCTCTCTACTTCCTTCTACCAAAACACTATTATCGAGAGGTGGGAAAACGTAATTGCCCTGGTCATATGGCTCCTCTGAATAAGTACCTTGAACTTCTGAATACGTCTGAGCCTCTGAATAGACTTGAGCTTCCTCATAAACTTGAGCGTCTGGCGCCTCCACGGGACCATTAGCCGAAGCTGGTGGAAATCTATAATTAACCTCTGGTGGCGCGTAGTTTTGATATTCAGACACAACATTGACATTCTCTATGATTAGTGCCTGGTCATATCTTTGCACTGGTACAATCTCATACCCAGTGGTCGGAGGATTCTCAGTACCTTCCGTGCTTTTTACCTCTCCTTTGAAGATATCAGCTGCTACTTGAAACTCATGGCACTGCAACTCTGAGTGCTGACTTGTGTTATGAAGCCGACACCATCCTGACATAGCAGCTTCTGCCAAAAATACTCTGTCCGTGGGACGATTTTCTGGAGGCGGCGGGTTATCTAGCGGTGATGGAACTCCTCCATTGTTAGGTCCAGTATTCCAGGACCTCTTTTGATATCCTTGATTATTATTTCGATACCCATGGCTGTTGTCGTGTCCATGTCCTTGATGGGCATCTTGATGCTGTTGAGGATTATTGTGATATCCTCGATTGGCACCTGGATGTGCCTGATAATTCTTTATCATTGATTGCATTTGGTTATTTTGATTTCTGAGGTGAGTTACCTCAGATGACAGCCTTTTCATTTGTTCTACTAATTCTTTCATTTCATCTTTCTCCTCTTGTGTCCTTGTTGCAGGTACTGTATTCTGGAGATAGACAGGCTGCGTGGCTGGAGTCTGGGATAGAGGTACCCCAGGATGGAGAATCAATTGATCTGATGGCGGCGTAACATGATATGCTGGTTGCGGAACTGGATTCAATGATGGAATTTGCTGATTCCATGCTGGAGCAAGAGTCTGCATTTGATTATTCGTGGTGACCAAGCCAGTGTACAAAGAAGGTCCAGTTATGTTTTGGCCCATATTCTGACTTACTTCAACCGCCTTAGCATATGCTTGATTCATGTCTGCTGGAATGGGATGAGCTTGCCTCACGAACATAGCGGTCAATGGGTCCAAGGCTGCATAGTAATTTTCCCTTGCATCGGGAACCATGTACGGAGTGCGTAGCCTTGTGAGAGCCTTTTGGAATCTATTGTTGAAGGCATGAATGGGCTCTTTGTCCTGTCTCCTTACCTCTGTGAACTGGCGGAAGAGCTCCACTGGGGTGATAGGAATACCAAACTTCCCAATGAAAGCCGCTTTCATTTGCTCCCATGTTCTGATTGACCCAACTGGTAAGTGTATGAACCAAAAGTGTGCTTCTTCGCCCAAGGAATATGGGAACAATCTGCATGCCACATCTGTGTAGGCAATTTGTCTATTTCGCAAATGATCTTCAAACATCTTAATGTGATCCTCAGCAGAACGATTCGGATAATTGACTTGATACTTGGTGCAAAAATGCTCCGGATTCTTTGGCATGTCATGATAATCTGCAAACTCAAGAGGGGATGGGTTGTTGACTAGCCAAGTAGCACCGTTAGGAGCGGGTTGGACTCCTGGTTGAGCCATTGCTTGATTTGGATATCTCCTTTGATATACAATTACTGGGGTTGCGGTAACTTGAACTGGTGGTTGTTGCTGAACAAACACTGGTGCAGTAACTTGAACGGCTTTAGGTTGGGCAAACCTTGAGACACTTGGTGGAGTTCGGAACAAACTTCTAATCTCTTCTCCGCTTTCTTCACTAGACTGAGCTTCTTCGTTTGAAAACACTTCTTCGCTTAAACGGCTCTCTTTCTTCTTCCTTGCTCGCGTAGGCAATTCTAACTCCACAAAGTCTTTGGATGAGCTTGGCGTGGACCTCAGAATTCTTTTCAACTTATCAGGTGAGAATGAGCTAATGCGATCCAGGATGTAGCTGATTACTGTCGGCGGGGAAGGGGAGCAAGCGGTAGTCTTTGATCAAGCAAATTCCTTTCAATTGCAACTTGGATTTCAATAGCCTTTTCTTCTTCTTCCTCCAACACGAAGCAAGTTCTCATGTACTGGGCGTAGCTCTCCTTTGTTTTCCAAGCAAGATTGTTCAATCCTGAAAGAATGTCCTCCTGGTCGTCGTTGAATCCCAAATTTGGTTGCAGTACTGGAAATATCCCTCTATGCGGTAGCCCCATCTTTACTCATGATAATTTCTTTTCTCCAATGAATTTCTTTTTGAATGAAAATCCCTTCTTATTTGAAAATGACTGCTTCACTGCGAAGAATCCTTGAAGGCCCTCCTTCTAGCGCCAGTTTTTTCTCTGTTGATGCGGTTTTTGTGACCATACCAAACAGCCGAAGAACAAAATAGTTTGGGGCTACTCCGTTCTCTCTTGATCAAAGTATTCCATGCGCTAAGATTGCGAGAAAGTTCGCATGTTCAACTCCAAGGTTCCTTTAGTGCGAATAGACCCAGTTTGGTTGATGTGTATTGCTGTGTTCGTACGAGGGGACTTACACAATTGTTCAGATTTCTTGCAGTCAGCAGCTAACGTATGATTTTGAAGGGGAATTCTTACGTGTATGATTTGGCAATGTGGTTCTTTCCTAAGACTAATAAGAAGGTGCGGAAAGTAAAAGGGGAAAGGGGCCTAAGAAATTTATACTCTATTCTAAATGCAGGGTATGTGGGGCTTCGTCTCAATAGACTTCAACCGGATTTCACCTAGCCTCCGTCGGACAGCCTCAGCAAAATCGGTGCAATCTTCAAAGGGGATAGCAAAAGGTATTCAAGTTATAGTTTAACATACATACACCATCAGAACAACGCATATAAGTATGTAAGCCATAACCGAAGTTAAACACAAGATAATGTCCAGTTGACCACGCAAGGCAGACTTATCATCAACAAGCCGCTAGTGGTATGGAATAAAGCGAAGCTATCTCAATGAAACACCACACACTGAAGTAAGCTACTTGCATGAATCTAATCTACTTGGATACGAAAGGAAGAAGAAACCTTGCTAGCATTTCATGACAAGACGAATTCCATCATCAATGAAAAGATCTATTATCATAAAATGTGTTACACAACAATCTCTTCAAAAGTTTTCAAAGGGAAAACTTTCTCTCTTCTCCAAATTATGCGAAATGCTCTACAATACTATTCTAAAGCTCTCTCAATGTCTACTCTGATTCTAACTTTCTAACTGTCTAACTATGTTACAAATGAGGGGGACTCCCCCTTTTATAGCTAGCCCGGTCCCAAAGGACGGCTAGGGTTACAATCAATAGAGTGGCCAGAATCGTGCTACCTCAGCCCTAACCCTAAAAACTGCCAGAATAGGGAGTGGTACATTAAATGAATCAGAGATTCCCACTCACTCCCAAAAATAGAAAATGTAATAAATGCTCCACATTCAATCTTCTAGAAGATCCTCGTCTAGTAGTGTGTTCCCATTGGCCTTCTCTTTGACTGCCAACTCAACAAATCTGCTAAGTACAGCCTCAACCTCATGAACTGAAATAGGCGGAACACAATCCAACTGAAACTCTAACACCGTGACTGAGTGCTCGTGCCTTGTACAAGATTTTTCTCCAAAGCGGCTAATGAGTCCTGCATTACAGCGGATCCAAAGTGGAAATGTAGCAAAGATTCTCAAAGTCATCCTCGGCATTGCGGTCTTTAACACCGGCGAAGAAGGAACCAAAGAAATTCCCTCAAATGCATCAAAATATCTCTATCCGACTCACTTAGCAAATATGGCCTCGGCTAGTGTTCTCAACTCCATCTATGAGAGCTAGCCATAGCCTTGTGTACCCTCGGCCGACCTCACCGGTGGTCAGACGTAATAGCTTACCGTGATAGCCGGCTACCACCAAGAGAATCAGATTCGGCCATTCACCAATGACACCTCTCCATCAATCGCCAATCAGAATAGCACATGCCTTCAACACCTCAAGACGCCGGATCACCTTTACTGGATAGATGGAAGCATCGCCTCAAGCATGATCCACCGCATCCATCCGTGTTAAAATAGTAGAGGCCTGCTGAAAGGCAGAGGCAAGGTCTTCCATGAATTTCTCTGTCTCAGTACGAACTCCTATGACCCATTTATCTGCCTCCTGTGCCATCCTCCCCAACTCTACTAAGCCGCTGATCGACTCTCTAGGAATATCCGCCGGAGGCTCTATCACTGGTACATCCTGCCCTCGAGAACGAGACAACTGCTGAACATATCCAATTAATGCCTTGTGTTCTCGTTTCAACTTCTTATATTTGCCTTCTTTCTTGAACACCCATCTCGAGGGCAAGGAAGGAGTTATCACACTCCTCAACAC
The DNA here is from genome assembly GCA_007258455.2 of Sequoia sempervirens. Classification (NCBI taxonomy): domain Eukaryota; kingdom Viridiplantae; phylum Streptophyta; class Pinopsida; order Cupressales; family Cupressaceae; genus Sequoia; species Sequoia sempervirens. The sequence continues at coordinate 26,434 of VDFB02035603.1, read as the reverse complement.
CGAAAGACTGCCCTGTCAAGAGTGGTGACCACATAATTTTCGTAGAGCTGCTTCATCTGACATCACACTGACTGCGGACAAGAACGAAGAGTACGAGAGCCATCCTCATCCGTGGAGATCTTCGAAACCTTTCTTGCCTTCTTCTTCGGTGGAGGAGCACTGATCCGGTTCAAAAATTCTTCCATCTCAACTGCTGGATCAATCTCCTCACTCGGGCTTCTTCGCATTCTATCTCTAAGCCAATCGGGCACCTCATATAGTATATCAAAGGGCTGCTGCTCCTGTGCCTCGACTTCTCTAACTTGTTCAACCTCTTCCTCATTCTGGCCAGGCTCATCGTCCTCAAGTGGCTGAGTGTCGCCTGATACTATATCATCATCATCGCCATCATTCATGGCCGCCTCTATCTCCTGCTGAAACTGAGGGTCAGTAATAGTCCCCTCATCATCATGCTGATCAATCCTAACAGGTACATTGGCACTCTGGCCAATTGACTCTCTCCGTGGAGGCTGAATATCATCCTGTATCTCTGGTACCTGATTCATTGCAATTCTCTGATCAGCAAATAAAGACACCTCCTGTATGCTTGGAGAACGTGTCTCCAAAGGTACTGCCACTGTGACTCGTGGAGGCTCTGGCTGAATTATTTCTTTTTTCCTGGACTCTGGACCCCGTGTAATCTGTTTCTTCCTTCCTGTGGTGGGCGTCCTGTGATCTCCCATCATATTGTAAGTCAAGGCAATTGACCTACTTTTCAATCTGTTCACTCTCCTGTCAACCCACGCCCTGGTGAATGTCATAACTGGGATGGAAAGAGTATCAAGATCAGCAACCTCGGGCTCTGACCAATCAATAGGCGGAAGTGGAGTATCTCGAACTGCTGCATAATCCGGGTGGACTACATCCATATCCTCGCTGACCTGGTCCGGAACTGGAACTACCTCACACTCCCTGATCAGAGTAATCGGCAACCTAGAGAACATCCTTTTCCTCACTTCAATCTCATCCACTGCATCAGCCCAATAATCCTCAATGGTGGCCTTATGTTTAAATTCTTCCGACAGAACCCAATTGATGTTATGGTGTGGGTCATAGTGCTGTCGGCTAGTATGATATGAGAAATGATAAAACTGAAGCTCACTCTCGGCTTCCCTAGCTGCCTGTATCGAAGGACACACCTCATCCGAGTTGCCCATCACAATTGGAAACTCTATCCCCCCTTTCTTCTTTTTCTTCTGGATTTTGTCAAAGGCTAGCAACTGTCTAGCTATCTCTAGCATTATTATTTTATCTGTTGGGTACTTAGGCAGCCTATATGGGTATGAAGAAAATCCTTGCAGCCTAATGTATGAAAATCTTGGAAACTGTATAAACCAGCACCCATACCTCTCAATTAGCTCCTGTGCATTTCTAGAGATTCTGTGATGTAACCGCTCCTGAAGCAGCCTCGTGATGTACATGGTGAATGAATCGTTGACACGTTTGTAGTGGGTTGTACTTGACAGGTGCAACTGTGTACATGCCTCATGGATTTTGAATTGATGAGAGCCACAACCGACGGGTTCTTTGTAAGAAATCCCCTGTACCTCGTCATCCGTGCCAACATATAAATAAGGTAGGAGCTCATGTAAAACGTTTTAGTCCTCCTCAAGCTCAGGAGCTGCTCATGTATGTTATCGCTGATCATCTCAGCCCAATTGACATAATCCTTGCCTTCCAACACCAGGTTGATGTAATAAAACATCCAAGGCTCAAAAATATAGGACTGTGGGCAACCACCAACCCTGCTCAGCATCATAATAAGATCACAATATTCCTGTTTCAGGTCCTCTGCTATGATCTGTTTTGGCAACTTCGCACGAGACGGCTTCGGAGTGCTCATCCAGTGAGTGTTAATTGTGTCCATGCACCGTTCAAAAGCAGAAGCATACATCCGCTCCGCTCGCTCCCTGGATTTGTAAATCATATTTCTGTGAACCGGGATCCCAAAAGCCTCACCAATGGCTGCCGGAGTGAGATTGGCAAGCACTTGGCCATCTGGTGACATGATTGACCGGTGTTCCTTCTCGTAGCAGTTGGCGCACTCCATTATCAACTCTGAGCACTGAATAGCTGGCGGAAAACCAGCAGCTGCATATAGTCCACTTCGGACGATGTTGTGCGAAGTGACTGAAGCCCGATGACTTCCAATCCCGAACAGCCTGTTCTTGAAGGTCTCCAAGTTGACAGAGCCCAGGTTAGTGTCTGTCAACTTGCCCAATTTCGAAATGAACTTTGACTCCGGCATGAACGTTTTGCTGAGCTTCTTGATCGTAGCCTGTCTTGAGGCACCATTGTCCTTTCCGGCTGTCCTCGCTTCAGCCATCTGCAAACAACAACATTCATCAGCAATTTAATTTATAAAAATGATACATGATAGGGGCTGCAGTCGAATTCTAGAAGCTGCAATAACTCTTGTGTTTGCAAACCTCAGCTTCTTCTCCTGAATAAATTCGAATTCCAACACTTAGAACAGATTTCTAAGTGAACTCTGATGACTTCACTTCACAATCAGCAAATTGAATGACCTTGTATCAGCAATCAGCAATTTTAACTTCAACTACTTCGTATCAGCAATCAGCAATCTCACACTTGCAAGTCCGTACTTTTAAAGTTCTCAATATTTCAACTCAATACAAGGCGTCACTTTCAACTCTACTTAACAAATCAGATTTCAGCCTCAAAGCCGTACCTTTTCAAGCAACTTCAATTGCAGCAAACACTTCTGTACTTTGACAATGGCGTACCTTTCTCAACTCAGCAAACTCCAGGCGTACCTCCTCCAACCAGCAAGTACCTCTCAGCAACCTCAGGCGTACTTCTCTCAGCACAAATTTAATTAACTCCAAGTGCGCCTCCTCAGCAAACTCAATTCCTCAGCAAAATTCGAACTTCTTCAAGCTCACTCAGACTTTAGCAAATTCGCCCTTCTCAGCTGTGAAAGTGAGTGAAAACTTGCTCATTTTATAGCTAAAATTCAAATTCTAGAAGACGTTAAATTTAGCCAGTGTCATTAAACTCCACTACTCCACTTCAAGAATTCGAATTTTCCCTCTCTGGTGCTTCTGACACTTGTCTCCAGTCGTCGGGAATATTATTCTTCTAGAAACTTGACTTTGACTGGCGTTTTGAATTCCTCTTCGAAAAATTTAAATTTAAATTCATCTTCTTTTAACTCACCAGCCGGAGCTCTGTCCCTTGAATTCGAATTCTTAACTTCATCATCTACTCTGGAAAATTCATCCTCGGGGAATTTAATCACAATTATCTAGGCAACTCTCTTCAGATTCATCGTTCGAAGAAAATTCATCTTGAAAACACATTTTATTCATTTTTGCCTTAGAAAATTTAAAATTCTCCCTTAGGAAAATTCACAATTCGAGCACTGATTAAATTCTTCACTGAAAAAGTGTCGGTGAAGCTTGAAAGATTTGGAAATCCATTCATCATCGCAAATGTTCAGTACCCAGAAGCAAATTTTCTTTAGAACGCCTCGAATCCATGGGTACCCAACGAACGGGTTCATTTAAATTTTTAATTTTGAACCTTAGAAAAATATATTATTTCCATCATTTTAAACTCGTTCTTTGCCTGTGATCACTCTGTGTGGCTCTGACTTCTTGAAAAAAATTTGAATCACCTTGCAATATCATCGTCTCTGACTTCATCACTGAGAAAAGTTGTTCGTGCTCCGGAAAATTTATCATCTGAGTTCTAGGCGTATTTTCCAAGGAAAAAAAAAAAATTGCCTTAGAAAATATTTAAATCATCTTTTGCATTTTGAGAACTTGCCTTAGAAAGTTTTTGATTGCCAGTGGAGAAAATCCTCATTTAGAAAATTTTTATTTGTTCCGGCATGCCTTGTACATCTTATCTCCACCTCATCCCATATCACTTCACACTGAAGAAAAATTCATTTAAAAGCCCAACGCCTTAGATAATTTTTAACACTTAGAAAATATTTTGTCTCCCCTTGAGGCGCCTAGTACACTTCATGTTATTTCAATGCCTTCAAGATTTTTTTTTAACACCTTATATCACCCTTCAAACATTTTCCATCACACGCTTCTTCACCACCCTAGGCGTATCATACTTGAACTCTTAACACCATAGGCGCACACTTCACTTTAACTCCCAACACCTTGAAATATTTTCCACTACACATCACCTTAGGCGTCCAACACTCTTGGAGAAATCACGCCTAGCAAAATTATCTAAGGCCCACCACCTTGGGCGCATTCTAGCCATGAAGGAGGATAACGCCCAAGCTTTTACCTCCTTTCACCATGTTTAGGTAACATTTTCGCCTTATTTACCACTTGTATTTACCATTTACCATCCAAACATGGGCGCATTTCCTTGTAGGAGGAGGACGAACTTGCAAATGCCTTCATGTGGCTTTTCAACTTCCGTTTTTTGTCTTCATGTGAGCTCATTTGGGCGCATTTAGGAGGGTGAGGAGGACAAGCATGCAAGTTGGGCGCATTTCCATACTTGTGAAGGATGAAATCTCCAACATCTTTGGGTGACCCTTCACCTTCCAAAATTTTGTCTTCACATGGATGAGCTTGGGCGCATTTTGCCTTGTGTACAGGATAAACATCAACCATGGGCGCATTCTGAGGTATGAGGCGGATTTTTCATACTTAGAAACTTTTTTCAACTTTTTCCTCTTTTCATCTTGGGCGCATTTGGACCCTTGAGCAGGACGAAAACCTTTGACTCTCTTTGACTTTCCTGCCTTGGGCGCATTTTGCCCTGGGTGGTGGATGAACTTCGTTTTCAAAAATTTTCCACGCCTCTAGCTGAGATGGGCGCATTTCCCTATGCCTGCTGGACGAGACTCCAGACTTAGACAAATTTTTATCTTCCTCGCCAGCTTACGTGCCCTGCTATTTATAGTAAGTTCTCTGAATTTGGACTTCTGAAGCTCGGATCAACTTGAAATTTTAAACATAGCTTCTTCAAAACTTTATCATCCTGTCAGCACTGCCACTTTTAGTCACCCTGCTATTTATAGCCTGTTTCTGAAGGTGGCTTACTATAAATAGTAAGCTCTTATTTCTGATAGCTCCATTGCTCCGATCGAGTTGAAATTTGAATGAGGCGCTCCTCACCACGTGACCTGCTGGCTACCGACGCATGCAGCTGATTTACTATTTTTAGCATATTTCCAATCTGACTTACTATAAATAGTAAGTGCTCCGCTTGACTCCAAAATTTCACCAGTAGATAGCCTCGAGAACGGATCGCAGTTGGTTTACATCGGATTTTGAAGATTTTGACTTTGATGCCTATTTTTAGGCCCGAAGCGAAACCCTAATTTGCTTTTGCATGCATCCCAAATGAACTCTGTTTGCCTTCGCTTTCTACGACATTGTGATCAGCTCGCGGAATCAACTCCGCTGAATCGGCCACGGACATACCTCGCTAAAATAGTAAAGTTCCCATCGAGTGAGAATCCTCGCTTGCATGTCACACCACTAAGTTTCCTAAACCCATCAGAATCACTCCGGGACATGCAAAATCCCCAAAAAATAGCCTCCTAAGGTCAATCCCCGAAGGATCATCATCTCCCGACTTGCATGTTATATCGCCGCCAAGGTCTCAAAACCTGTGACGAATATCCGCATATGCAAAGAAAAACCTTCTATCCTCGACCCCGGGGACCGCCTCCGGAAGCCTGAATCGCTAAAAATAGTAAAAGGTCCGCTTTTGCTCACCATATGCAAGGGGCCTGGATATACTCAATGCCGGTGATGATCGGAATCTCAAAATAGCCGATAAATTGCTCCGACTTCTACACTTACTAAAAATAGTAAGTACCTCAGAATCTGATGAAAATTGGCTGGAAGCCTGCTGGATGTCTGCTGACAACAATGTTAAGTTCAATTTTCAATTCTCTCACTTTACTTGACCTTGATTTGACCAGAAAAGTTCAAAACCCTAATTTTAGACTTGGCCAAATTTCATGTTTAAGCTCAATGACGGACACAACCCCCCCGAAAGACGGACACCAGAAAAGAGACAGAGCGAGAGAGAGAGAGAAACCCAAGCCAAAAGACCGGAACGGAGCAAAAATTAGGGGGTCCCCATCTTGAATGGGGCGATGTGTGAAAAGGTCACAACAGGTAGTGGGCATTAATTGCTCATGGTGGTCAAGGAGGAATCTGCTATTTTTGGGAGCATTTATGACACCACTCCACCTTCTGGCAGTTTTTAGGGAAAACTTGTCTAGGGCTGAGGTGGCTCTATCTGAGCTCTCCATTGTAATTCGATCTAGACCGTCCATTGAGACTGGCCAGCTATATAAGGGGGAGTCCCTCTCATTTGTAATCTAATAGTTAGAATCAGTAGTCAGCATAGTGGATTTTGAAGCAAAATAGAGAGTAGATACTTTTGAGTTAGAATAGTTTACATTGCATTGTTGAAGAAGAAGGGGAATTCTCCCTTTGAGAATTTTGTAAGAGATTGTCACAAAGGCTAATCATAATTAAGCATTGCATTGATGGTGAATTCAAACTTTGTTGTGAGTAGTTCGTGAGGTTTCTTCTTCCTTTAACTTCAACTAGGACTTAATTTCATGCTAATAGTTAGATATGGATGCTTATGTTTGATGTAAGTGAGCTTCTTTTATCCATACCACTAACAATCTTACTGATGGTAAGCTTGTCTTGCGTGGTCAACTAGAACACTTTATACTTAACTTCGATCAAGGTTCATGTGTAGTTATGCATTGTTGTGATGGTAGTTGCATTATTGAATCGTGATTTGAACATCCTTCTTATCCTTTGAAGATTGCACTTACTTTCTTGAAGCTGTCCAACAGGAGGCAAGACAATGTTTGTTGAAGTTCATAGAAATTAAGCATAACACCCATTGCATTTAGATTAGAGTTTAGATTTTAGAAATCTCTGCAGCCATTCAAATTCCGCACACTTTTGGTTAGTTTTAGGAAACTTGCACTCTAAAGCCAAATCATTCGCACAAAATCCCTTTCAAAAGCATATATTGGTTGTTACTGCACGTATTCTGAACAATTGCGTAAGTCCCCTCATAAGAACACAACAAATACACATCAACCAACTAGGTCTATTCGCATTAAAGGAACCTTGGAGTTGAAAGCGTGAACTTACTCGCAATCTTAGCATGTTGAATACTTTGTTCAAGAGAGGATAAGGTATCCGTTGGGAAACTTTGTTCTGCTGATTGGTGCGGTCATAAAAATCACATCAACACTATCTCCATACACACTTAGGGTTTCCCACTACTGCGCATTGTGCTTTGCTTTGTTTGCTCCCTTCTCTCCATTCCGTCCATTCGCTCCATTCCTCATGAGTCTAAAGAGAAATTATCTTAAGGGATTATATTATTGTTGTTATCTATAGGTACATGTGTAGAGTATTTGAATAAGCTATATAGTGGTTATTGAAGCCAAGGAAACTTAGCTTAGTGACAGTTATTGGGGTCAGGTTTATGTCTTAGCATGGTTGTTGTGGGTTGTATAAAATGTTCACTTTGTTTGATTTGAATGCCTATTCAGGTATACCTCTAGGAATACTCTTCTAGTATTAAGTTGAGCCCAAAGAGTAGGAGAGATTACCCACTCTCATATGTTAACCTTAAACCATCCCAAGTCTTTTGATGAGCCTCTATTCACCTTCTTGAAGATAAACCCTTGGCCTTGAAAGTGGAGAAAAGCTCTAGGACTTGGGAGTGTTGTTTTGGGAAAAACTAGGGCTTTCTAGTTTCAGTATTTTTGTAGGTTGAAGAGCAAGTTTCACCATCATTCAAGCATGGGATATCAAACGTAGCATTGTTGAAGACTATTCCTTGACAAAGTTATCATTCTAGAGCACTATTCATTCATCTTTCAAGCACCGATTGGATTGACTGAGGGTTCATTGATCAAGTTTCAAAGCCTAAACCTCCATGGTCAATATTTTTGTAGGTTAAAGTCCAAATTTAAGCACCATACATTCAAGAGCACAGAGATAGAAGGATTGAAATTTTTTCACATCATACCTCACCCATCTAAAACACTTCATATTCACTTTCCAAACACAAATTCAACCATTGACAAAGGAACCAACAATTTTTGGCATCTTTCTTTCATAGAAGATAGGTCTGACAATGATTGAAGCTGTTCTTGAATATTTCTCTCAATTTACAACACTTCCCCTACATCTCCCATGAGCAGAAGTACTTTTTACAAATCAAAATTCACAGTTTCAGTACCATTTACAGCAGCCTACACCGATTTCCAATACTTTCCAAGTACCTTTTTGCTGCTACAGTATTTTCATACTTGCCCAATGATTGGTACTACATCTGTATCTTCCAATTGCCATATTCCAAAACTGTCACAGCGATTTAACATAAGAAAAATTGTAGCATCTTTACCTGCAAATTCCTTTTATGGCAGCAACTGTACCCACAACTTAGTCTTTTTCTGACTGTTATAGCAATTTCAAATCTGACAAATGTATGTTACAGCACCTGCACCAGCAAATCATCATTGTTTCAGACTATACTAGTAACTGTACTTGCCACATCATTACCTTCTAGATTTCTGTAGCAACATACACATTCCAAATCATAATTTTCAAACTGCTATACCTACAGATTCCTTCATACCAGTCTGTACCAGCAACATACACACATAATCACTTATTTTCAGTCTGTAACAGTAATTCTATGCCACCAGATCATTAATTTCTAGGTTATAACAACAAGGAGGGCAATTCAATATCATGGAGCATTGTGAAGGAATTATAGAACCTAGAGAGCTAGTAGAAAATGGCAATTTCCACATGCAGGATACTGTACTAGGGTACATCAAAACACATAACTGAATACAGGAGATTGTGTTAGAGATGGAAAGAAATTAGTCCACAAACTATCAAAAAGTGGACTCATTCAAGCAGCAAAATCCCGTCTTTGTACAATCCTTAGACCTGGTGATAGAAGAATCATTTCTTTTGATAACAAGGTCATATGTTGCCAAGATACAGACTCCATAAAGATGGCCTTTAGCATGCAGCCCTACTTAGAAACCTAAATTGGCAACCTCAAATAATGTGAACTCCAATGGAAAAGTAATATCTCAAAGTGTTAAAAAAGAATTGAATAAGAAGTGGCTACTACTGCCAAACAAAATATATGATCATCTGCCAAATTTGCTATACCAAAAGGAATTCAAGGAAGACCCCTTAAAATATAATTAGCATACCAAATAGAGTAACAGGGCAGCAAGAGGCGAGGAATTTCAACAGTTGGATATTCTACATCATAAACCTGATATGTGAAGGAAAAACTTATGTTGATTGGCAGCACTTAATCAGTAATCCAGTCTATCTTTAGTTTACTGAATTCTTTGAAATGAAGACCTTTCATATGGTGTTATACCTGGTATATTCCCTTGTGCAAGCGAACACATTTCTAGGCCTCAAAAAATTCATTCTAGAGGAAGATTTCACTTGCAGTATCTACAGTTGGAGTATAGACAAGCATCAAAACACTTCAATAGGGTAAACAATGTATTTACAATGCAAATTGTGTGAGATTTAACCAGTCAAAGCCATGTTCAAATTCTAGACTATGCACAATCAGTCACCTCAGAATTGGCTGGTTGGTTCATTCAATTTCTTACATTTTCCAATATCAGAGCTGGAACTTTTATGCTGAATTGTTAAATTATCAAGTGCCAGTCATAAGAAATAGAGACTTCATGCAGATTTAGCAGAAAAAGGAAAAGTATACATAGAATCCATCCGCGATAGAGATGAAAGACTTTTGAACTAAGGTTCATTTAACTAAAGGAAAAGATCTAGCACCTTCTCCAACATCACAAGTATTTCAGATCTAGATGAAGAAAAGATTGACTTAGATTAAGTCATTTAGGAAAAAATCCAAATTTGTCCACATGTTATTTTGAGCACAAGTTGAGCGCCAATATTGGCATATTGTAATTAATTGATTCTTTTTAGAATTGTTTTAAGTTTAGAATGATTTTTTCTTATTTTAGGGATAAAGCTAAGGTTTTCTGAAATATCCCAACTAGGATGTTGATGAATTTTCTGATTTTTGAAACACAAACTTCTGCCCTAATTTTTGCACATTAGATTCTCTGATAAAAACCCTAGTTGCTGATATAAAATTTCTGAGATGAAACAAGCATGAACAGCAACATAAACTCATCCAATTGCTTCAAAGAATATGATGAACACACCTAACATTAAGTATGAATGTAACCAACAATATATAGCACCAATTTGTCCACCCAAAACATGCAAATTCTGATTACAAGTTTATTCAGTTTTGCTGCTACAAAATCAGACCTATTACTTATGCAAGTTCACCACAAAAATGGGCTCCAAACATGTCCAGCAATGTACAGTAGTTTGCTGTTATGAAGAAACCCCACTTACAAGCCAAAACATGAAATGAATGATGACCTAAACTAACCCTACCTGGGCGAACTTGCTCCAGCTCACACAAATGCCAAGATGAATGTGAAAATTCCTTCAAATTCCTACCACAAGGGTGTGCTAGCCTGCTGATCTATAGGTAGGGCTAGCAACCCTTGAAATCTCATCAACAACCTCCAAACTTTCCAATTTCGTTGCTCCAAAAGAAGGTGCTCCTCTTGCAACTTGGGTGCTCCACCCTAGGTCAAAACAACAACAAATCTGCCTTCCTCAAGTTGCCTAGGCTAATATGAAAATCTGAGCATGAAAATCTAACATAAAACTCCATTGAAGCACAAGTGAACCTTTGTCATGAAGTCCTCCATCGAAGAGCTAGGTTTTCATCCAACTCCACTAATATTCACAAGGGTTTTTGTCCTTGGAATGGCTGCAATAATTGCTTATCAGAAAAGAAGAATAATCCACCATGATGAAATGCTTTCACAAAGATCTTGTATTTATACCAAGCTTTCCTTTTCCCTCCAAATTGGTTGACCCAATTTGGGCCCCAAAATTCAAACTTAATATATATTTAAAAAAATAAATAAATAAATTTGAATTTTTTTTTATTTTTATTTTTTTAACCCCCAAAAAGGGTCACCCAGCCTCATAGAAGAATTATAAAAATATTTTTCCTTCACCAAAAATCATAATAAATATCATTTAACCTCCTCCTTGAGCACCAAAATCAACAATAATAAAATATTTTTTCTCACTTATTTTTATTGCTCACTTCCAAAAAGGGACATTAAAATCCTCCCTTCCCGAAATTGCTTGTCCTCAAGCAATGACAGGCTTACCACCACCTGGATCCCATATCATCACACTACCACATCCATCAAAATTGAGGAGATAGATGTACCTCAAGAAACTATCAACATCAACCAACTCTCCAACTTTGAAGGATTCCCCAAGAATGTGCAAGATGCCCCTTGTAGGTGCATAGAAGAACATATCAACCTCTCCTATGTTGTTGATAACAATCATAACAACCTTTTAACTGAAAATCAGACCCAAGTGAGTGCAAATATCATCGCTAATGTCATATGATGATAGAGTATCATCCATACACCATACCCCAATGATGAAGAGATGACCCAAACCTCTCCATAACACCCAAACAACTGATGTCCTCCAAGTAACCTATAGGATTTCCATGTGCAACATGGTAGAACAGTCATCTCTTAGCTAATAATGGAGTGGATCCTCATGAACTAGGGCAGGAACACCAAGATCTTCATGCTTTCTTCCAATCCCTATGACATAGTCCAGCTGGAACACAAGCATTAGTAACTCAAAACCAAACATTATAGCAATACCTCCATACCTTGTGTCAAAGTGCAGCTTCTTCTCCCAAGTATGCCCAATGAAGGCAAGTGTCTCCATGGCATGCATCACAAATATCTGAAATAGCGCAGCCTCCAACGCTATCGAAGAATCAATGTGATGATATTGTCATTAGCCAACTCTTCATCTTCAAGAAAGAACAATGAATCACCACAAACTGAATCACTTATGACTCCCTCTCCATGTGAACATTTGGCAGTCTAGTGATTGATCCACTAAGTGTATGCTCCATACTGCCATCCAATTCTATGATGTGAGCCTTCAAATGGCTTTCCAAAAGAGGTGATACAAAATCCTCATAAAGAAAGCTACATGTACAAACAAGGAATTATGAATCACACCTCAAACCTGATTGCTCCACTTGCTTGGCCACCATACAAGGCTCATTCCTCATATGCCACATACTTTGAATCTTCTTTGCCTCTCTCATGACATACTATACTAACTTTGTCCTCTTGTGTCTTGGACACACAAATAAGACCTCATGTTTGTCACCCAAATGAGTGCCAACAGTAGAAGTAGACTTCTTACTATCATCCTCATGAGTAGGAGAAGCCAACTCAATATTATGCAAAACCCAAAGACTATTGTTCCAAATCAAGAACAATTGTCATACCTTTCCATAGTGTCTTCATCCGAATTTGCATCCATGATGTGTACCATAAGTCCCGAAAGTAGGGAAGCCTCATGCTTCACCAAAGAGTCATCCATATGATGGTATTGTATCTCATCATAAGTAAACTCCTCAACTTCTCCATGAATGATCAAAGGCTCAACCAAATTTGAACCACCAATTCTCCACCTATACATGTATACATCACATTGTTGGCTGGTCCAAAAGGTGTATGCTTAGCTATCCCATCCACATCTATGATTTGAGCCTTCAATAAAAGAGGTTAACTCATGATCCTCATGATGTAAACTTGTGTACAAACAAAATTTTTTGAATCATCCCTCTTTTCATGTTCACCCAAATTTGAATGTTCTTCTTCCTTGCTAACCTCAACAGGCTCATCCCTTGCATATTCAACCTTTACACATTCCTCCCTTGGAAGAAATAGTGATCTAAGGTATGATTCCCTTTGTTGCATTGCATGATCTAGATGATTGCAATGTTCCTTGACCTCCTATAGGTTTTGTCTTGTTTGGGCAGCCAACATTTTAGCTTTCCTAGCTCTTTGCAACCACCCTTCACACACATCTTGTGTCTTCTTCACATCTTCCATAGTATGGTATACAAAATCAGAACCTTTGTGGCTTGAATCCACAATACATTCCCGACACTCACATCTTGAGTGCCAACCTTGGGAGATCCCTCAACACCATTCCCCTCATGTGACATGGCTGCTATCTCATGGTTATGCACAAAAATATGACTGCTTTCGTAAAACAAAAAGTCATAACTTATACTATACCTCTCTGTAGTGCCTTCAAGGTACTCAAACAAGTCTTCATTCTTTGCTAATTGCCCATCATCAAGTGCTGGTCCAAGAGATGTCTTCAATAGAAAATCAAGTGTTTCATGTGCCATAATTTTTGTCCCTTGCTGCAAGATACATCTTTATGTGTATAGGTCTCCTTTATCTTCATGACTTCATCATGGGATCCTCTATGTCCTTCACTTCTTTTCTTCTCAAAGCAGTCGAGTATATCCCACCAATTGTGAGGAGATGATCTCTATCGATGAGTAAGTGTAGGTAGTTTGACTTCACTACCACCCAAGCCTCCTTGAGTTCGTCCATGTCATCGAGAGATGTACCTCCTTTAAAATCTGCATGATTCCCTAGAGCCTTCCAACACAAACCTGCCATCAACATATGAACATGATAAAAATGAGCTAGGGCTGCCACAATCTTACCTTTGTTTGCCTTCAATTGCCCTTCCAAGTGATGTGACTTATGAGACCCAAAATCTCCATTCAACATTTATGATTTGTCTTCAACATCACCTTCATAAATCTGATCAAACATCACTAATTTAGCACATCCTGTGACAGCATGCCCTTCTTCCTTGTGGTCATTATGAAGACACATGTACTCCTTATTGGTTGATGGACCCTCATCCTGCTGAAAGCATGTGAGAACAACTTCATCTTCTTTAGGTGTTGCATTCTTATCACTAGCTCTCAACATCTTTGGTTCATCCTTGTATGTGAGTTCCAATGTTTCAGACCAATTCCAAGGTGTAATATCCATGACAAACCATACATTATCAAATTGTAGGGTCTTCTTACTAGGCCATCCTTTAGTCTTTATGATCAGCTCTTCAACAAAATGTTTCTCATACAACTCCAATAGGTAGTCATCAAATGTCATCATGTGCATGAAACAAGAACCATCAAACTTACTAGGAAATGACATACCTTGTGTGTAACTTTGTCCCATTGACATCCTTCCATGAATACCCTCATTGGCTATTCCAAAAATTGTATCATCCATCTCATAACTGAAATCTGCATTTTCATGTGAAAACCACCTCATAGGTGACTGCTTTTTTGATTTGACATCTTCTTTATCTAATTTCTGTTTTGAAGTTAGAGCTGCATCATAACAAGCCAACTCCTTGAAAATAATGTTCTTTCCTTCCATATCATCTTTCTCAACCCTAAATTGAACTTCTCTATCATGCCATGCAAAAGGGCTATGATCCAATATACCCAAGTCATTTTTCTCAACACATTCCTTGCCACCATGATGTAGAGATAATGTGGTGATGCTATGCTCAAGAGATGGGTCATTAGTAGTGCCCATATCTTCATGTGGCTGGTTACAAGGAAGCAATTTTTTTTTTTCACTTGGACATTTTCAACATGCTATTCTTCAGTAGCTGTTCTAGAACCTTTTTCACCTATAGGTTGATCAATGAGTTTTGGTTTAGAACCCCTTTTAAATTCCTCATAGAGATTTTTGGATATTTCAGATGTGGACAAATTGCTATAGAGCCTAGATTGTCTTGATAGGGAATCTCCATAACTGTAATGTCCCCTTCTCATTGATCACCCAAGTGGACATTATAGCCTATTTATTTCCCGTAGGCTATAGTCAACAAAAGGGAATTAATTTATTTAATTGTTTAATATTACTTGGCAAGAAAAGCACATTTTAAAAGGTAATGTTAAATAATTAATTAAATATGTTATAAAGTGACATTTGGAGATAAATTAAAAGGTAACTTAATAAAGTCACTTTAGTATTTATTTGAGCGGGAAATAAAGTGAAGGGATATAAAAGGGGATTTCGAAGATCATTTGGATTACGCTTGATTTATTTCTCACTTTCACTTTTGGGGAGCTTCTTGGAGTTCTCGGTCTTGGGGGAAGAGAAACCCTAGGGCATCTAGTTTCAGTGGTGAAACAATTCCACCCTAACTGGTTACTAGAGGAGATCATTCAGGTCTTCTATTTGGGCGATTATGGTAATTTTGTGAGTCTCCTATGGAGACAAAATTGGAGCTAACAATATTATTACTTCTCATGAAGAAATGAGGGTTTGATTTAGTTGCTAGGCTTGAACAGACGCTAGTTGGACGCCATTAAGAGAGCTTCCCATTTCAATGAGTTATTCATTCTTTGAACTTGCATGGGCTTTGGGTCTATTCAGTTTCCACGGGTTGACATAATGCATTGAGTTATTATTGTGAGCTTTTATGGGGTGAATATCTACTGGTGTCTATCTTAGATTATACCTATATCTTGGCATATGACCTGCCTATGTCTAGACGTGAGTTTGGGAACCATATTTGCATTTGAGTTTTGGCACCATATTTAATCTGGGTTTAATCTGCTAAGGGGACATGACTACTTCTTAGACCTATAGTGTTGGTGTATTCACTTCATGGCTAAGGCGTGATGTAAAGACCCTGACCTGTGGTATATGATTTTTGTAGTTGTCTTTGCTTTGATTGGCAAGTTTTGAATGCGTATTTCAAACATACCAAGTACAATACGTTGCATACATCAAAGATAATTAATGCTGAAAGCAATAAACTAGGCACACTATTGCATGCAACAGATCATTAAGACAACATTCTCCATTTAATCAATAATAACAGTGCCAACTAGAAACTCTTATGACCAGACTTGCACAATATCAATAATATTCTTGGAAATATTATCTAAACTGTAATGGTAGTTTACAAGCTATTTTTCTGAGAGTATAATCTTGAATGTCAATGCATAGCAGACCCAAATTTTAAAGACAATACATGACACTTCAACAAGGCGTAGGAATTCCTATACAAACTCAGACTACACAAAGTAAGAAAGAAATGCCCAGACCTGGATTAAGTATTGGCTGCAATTGTACAAAGAGGAAATTGACCAGAACTGCCTAGAATTTGTTGCAGCAACTAATGTTCACACTTTTCATTCGATTCTCCCATACAATGGTGTTTTCAGGCTTATTTCTTCCACACGCCACCTCTTAGGGTCTCCAACTATGGCCACAACCCAGATTTCCCCTAGTATATGAAGCACTTCCTCTCAGAATAACACGTCCTCTGTAGTTTGATGAAGACTTAACAAAATGGTGTTCCAAGAAGTGGTAAACTACTAGGAAGAGCGCCTGGGACTTCTTCACAATGAAACGCCTTCAACACTATAAACTAACCTCCAAAACTTGACTTCAAGAAAGTGAAATGGCTCAATGAACAGTGATTCAAAAATTTGATGTAAACCCCCATTTCTCATCCATTCTTACTTCCACTTCAACCTTGTAAAAATCAAAATATCTCCAACTCAATCTTGTCAAATTCACCTTCAAATGCAATGTAGAAAGTCCAGGTGACTCAATCGACAGCTTTCAACTAGGGTTGATGGTTTCATAACCGAAACTGAACAGTAAGGTTTCCAAAACCCTTAATACGAAAAACCTCCAAAGGCTCTCCAAAGATGATGTGAGAAGAATATAATCCAAAATGAATGAAATGAGCTCTTTTTCCCTTTTTATATTTCCCCACTTAATTTCCCACTCATTAAAATAAAGTGACTCAATAAAGTACCTTAATAAAATATTTCACTAAAGTCACTTTATAACGTTACTTTATTAATTACTTAATATTACCTTTTAATTTTAACTTGAGTCTCCAGGCAATAATAAATAATTAAACAAAGGATTCCCTGATTTCCACTTTATTCCTCGGGAATTGAAAAGGCTAAGTGATCATCTCGAGTGACTATTGAGAAGGGGACATTACATGTGAGACCTTGTATGGGCTGGATGTGAGGCTTTAGGCCTAGGCGCATACCATTTTCACCATATCTAGCTCTAGAAACCCTGTACATGGGAGTTTAGGGTTGCAATCTGCTATCAAGAGGGTCGCAGAAATCTACAGGAGTTGGGCATGAACACCTTGCAAGGATATTTTTGTTCTATACAATGTTGTCAATTCAAATACAGACTCAACATTTAGTTCCAAGCGCTATAAACACTGGTTTCAGACCTCACAACATACCTGGAGGCATCTACAGGTATTTCATAATATTTTTGTGTTTAGTTGAGTTACAACTGCTATATTATTTGCTCAAAAATTATTGTAGAATGTGCTCAGATGTATGTCAAAGGCTAGTAGATGCATGACTGTATTTAATATTTATCATCATTGCTAACTAGCTTCTCAATGAATGTAAGAAGAAGCTTTAGAATGTATTAAGTGAAGCACACACTGCTGTATTAGAATTCTGAGTATTATTATATGCATATTGGCCCATTTACTTGCACAGATTGAGTTGTTTAAGGATGCAGTTGTATTTCTTCAAATATAAAAATGTATGACAGTCCAATGTGTAATGTCCCCAAATTTGGAAACCCCTAAATCTGCCCTAATATATCAATTTCAATTAATCAATTTGGTTTTTGGAATGTTTATAACTTGATTAGGTGTTGTATTTCTTCAAATATAAAAATGTATGACAGTCCAATGTGTAATGTCCCCAAATTTGGAAACCCCTAAATCTGCCCTAATATATCAATTTCAATTAATCAATTTGGTTTTCGGAATGTTTATAACTTGATTAGGTTCCCGCAAGACAGAATTAGAAAATATAATATGATGCTACCATTTGAATATGTAAAGAAAACAAGGAAAGTAAGGTAAGTGATACAACTACTTGTTTAAGACCTGCAAATAGGTTAGTAAACATCTATAACAAGAAAACAAATATCATATCATAAATATATTGGAATCTTTTAGGTTTTCTAATTCATTCTTCCTGGAACAAAATGGTCTGATAGGGTGCCCAAGAAACCCTCTACCCTAGGCCACATGAGTCTATGTCTATGTGTATGTGATTCTGTCATGACCAGTCACCTTATTGATGTGTTTTTGTGACCGCTGTGTAATAAAGTTGCCAACGCTTCCTATTCTCTCTTGATCAAAGTATTCCGCGTACTAAGATTGCAAGAAAGTTCATGAGTTCAACTCCGTTCTTTCGGGCGAATAGGCTCCGGTTGGCTCGATGTGATTTTCTTTGGTATTTCAAGGGGACTTACGGAATTGTTCAAGCCGGAGAAAGGAATTCAAATGCTCGAAAGATTTGTCTGAGCGCAAGTTTCCTATTCTAACCAGAAAGTACTGAATTGAAATGGGGTAAGGTTTAGAGAATCTAAATCTATTCTAAGGCGTGAGATATGGAGCTCAACTTTCAGCAAACTTCTAACCGGACTTCGCTTTGCCTCGCATCGGACAGCTTCCACGGAGTCGGTGCAATCTTCAAGGGAGATGACTAAAGATGTTCAAACCACCACTTGACATGAAGATACCATCACAACAACACATACCATCATTCAAACTGTGATTGAAGTTAAGTACATGATATTCCAGTTGACCACACAAGGCGCATTCACCATCAGCAAATACACTAGTGGTATGGATAGACGAAGTTGCTTAGATCAAACACCACATTCCACAATTAACATCTACTTGCATGAAAATGAAATTTATGCTACTCTATGCTACTTGAAGTAGAAGGGATGAAGAAACCTCGCTAGCTATCCACAACAAAGATGAATTTCACCATCAATGAAAGATCTTTTATTATGAAAGTTTTACACGACAATTTCTTACAAAAGTTTTCAAAGGAAAACTTTCCTTCTCCTCCAACTACACTATCAATCTACTTCTAAGTTATCTCTCTATTCTAACTTCTACTCTAATTCTACTGTCTCATGCTAAGCTCTACTGAAGGTTCAAATGAGGGGGACTCCCCCTTTTATAGCTGGCCAAGTCCATCGGACGGCTCAGATTACAATCGGCTGGATGGCCGAGATCGTGCCACCTCAGCCCTAAACATGATTTGCCCTAAAAACCGCCACAAAAGAGAGTGGGGTAATAAATGAGCCATAATGTCCATTATTCCTCCTAGAAGATTCCCTTTTGCAGACGTGTTCACACTATTCTGGATCTTCTTTCTTGGCGTCGCTCTTTGACTTCTTCCACTTGAGGGTCTTCATTTTTCTTTTCATCTTGAGCCTTGAAAATGTTTCTTCAACACTTAGCCATTTTCTTGCAACTTTCTTCCTTCGAGGCCGAAATATCATCTTGGAACTTTATCTTCCTTCGAAGGTTGTGATATCATCGTGCTTCACCACTTCCAGACATCGTGCTCTGGCCTCGACATTCATCCTGCAAAACAAGCAAGGAGAAAAGCATTAGAACACTTCACAATGTAAACTTAACTCACTTACCAGGATTTTCATGCTTTGATCTCCAAGCGTTCATCGCCAACTTCGTGTTCAAGCTCATGCCTTAGACAAAATTCGACCCATCTTCCTTAAGGGCGTATCATCTTTGAGAAATTCATTTCACCTGCTGAAGCTCTGGCAACCTTGATTTATTCATCTCTGGCTCAAGAAAACTATTTTCACGAAGGTTTGAAGCAAATTCACCTAGGTAGTTCCTTTCAAATTCATCGTCCGGAGAATTCCACCTTGAAAACACATTTTCTTCATTTTGCCTTAGAAAATTTTCAAATTTCCCTTAGGAGATTCATTAACCTGGTGCCCACTTAAAATCTTTATCCCAGAATCCTCAACAAGCTGTGGAAGACCTTAAAATCAACTCCTCACCAGCAATCTTCGATACCCAGAAGAAAATTTCCATCAGAACACGTCGAACTCATGGGTGTACAACGAATGGGTTCATTTAATTTTTCAATTTGAACCTTAGAAAAATATTATTTTGTCGAATTAAATCCATCCTTCGCTCGCGATCTTCCTGTTGCTCCAACTTCTTGAAGAACTTGAATTCATCTGTGCAATATCATTCACTTCTGACTCCACTGCTGAGAAAATTGGCTCGTGCTCCACGGAGAAATTTTATCACTCTGAGCTCTAGGCGTATTTTCCAAGGGAAAATAATTTGCCTTAGAAAAGATTTTAATCATCTTGCACTTTGAAAAATTTCCCTTAGAAAATAATTTGATCATCTGCCAGCGAGAGAAATTTTATCAACTTCATTTAGAAGAATTTTATTCTCGGAGGCGCCTTGTACATTTCATCTTCACTTGCCATTTTGGATTTGACTTCACACGTGAAAGGCAATTTCAAAAAATTCTAACGCCTTAGAAAATTTAAATTTCACATGTCTTAGGAAATTTTCTAACACTTTATAACTCTAGGCGCACAACACTTGACATTTTATTTCACCACCTTCAAATGTTTTCTAACACACATATCACTTTCAACGCCTTAGGAAATTTTCCAACACTTTAAAACCTTAGGCGCATAACACACTTGAGAGGAAAAAAAATAAAAGCGCCTAGCATTTTGTTTCATACTTCACACGCCCCATTCAAAATTTAAAATTCAATCTTTCTTCTTAAAGGTGGGCGCGTATTATATCATGAGCTTTCATTTTTAACGCCCTAGTCAAAATGTTCTTTTAAGGGCGCAATAGACATGTGGAGTTTTCAATTTTCACTCCTCCAGTAGCTGGGGCGTATCTGACCCTTGAGGTTTCTAATTTTATGACTTAGAATATTTTGCTAACCTTTTTTTTTTCACAGGTCAAGGCGCATTTCACCTTTGAGCTTCCAAAAAGAGGCGCATTTACCATATGGAGCTTCCAATCCGTTAGCCTTGAAAATGTTTATGCTCAGGGGTGCAAATGTCATAGCCTACTTTTAATTTCGCCATTCAATATTTCTTTGAAGTAAGGGCGCATATCATGGGTCCCTCTTCCAATTTCAATCTCCAGGCGTAGATAGGAGGGGCTGCTTTTAAATTTGGATACTTAGAGAATTTCGTTTTCAACATTCCTTACTTCTTGGGCGCACTTCATGTGCCAAACTTTTAATTTTTTTGTGAGATGGGCGCATTTGCCAGGTTCTCTTTCCAATTGAGGGCGCATTTACCTGTTGATGCCTCCAGCTTCACTCCAGGCGCAAATTACAAGGGAAGCTTCCAGCTTTGTTTTTAGGCGTGCAGCCCTCAGCTTTAGCCATATTCGAATTCATCTTCTCAAGGCGCATTTCATACATTGTGTTTTCATTTCAATACTCAGGTGAACTTGCAGAGAAGGGCGCATATTCCATGTGCAACTTTTAATTCCAATATTCAGGCGCAAACCTCATGGGGAGCATCCAATTTGGGGCGCACTTCAGTGTGTCAAGCTTCAGGTTTTGAATGCCTTGAAAAAAAATTCAAACTCCTCTTCAGGCGCAAATTACAAGGGAAGCTTTAATTTCATCACTGGCGCAAATCATCTCCTGTACTTTGAGTTTTTTGTCCTGGGCACATATGGCAGGTGGGACTTTCAACTTAACATTTAGGCGAATCCTCAAACTCTTTAGGCGCAAGTGAGAGGTCTTACTTTTAGTTTGATCACCTTAGGCGCACTTCATATGTGCAACTTTCAATTTTGACATTCATTTAGAGTGGGGCGCATATACCACCTGGTGTTTTTAATTTGATTGCCTTAGCCATTTTCAAGCCACCCTCAGGCGCACTTCACTAGGCATGCTTTTAATTTTTCTATAGGCGCATTTGCAACTTTCACTCTTAAGATGAAATTTCTAAATCCCCAAAGAGGGGCACAAATAGACCCATAAGCTTTCATTTTTGTCACCTAGACAAATTTCTTACTCCAGACTTAGGCGCATTTGAGGGGTCAAGCATCCACTTTTGCCATGGGCGCATTTAGATGGGTCTCCGTCTAATTTAAATGCCTTAGTGAAATTTTCAACTTCCTCCTTCCACAAGTCAAGGCGCATTTGACAGGTGGTACTTCAAATTTGTAACACTTAGTAAATTTTCAACGCCACTTCTCCTTCAAGGGCGCATTTGACCCCCTGAGCATCAAATTCAATGACTTAGAAATTTCTTTAAAGTCCACCCTCCAAGTTAGAACTTCAAAGGCGCAATTGGAGGGGTGAATTCATTCTTTAAACACTTAAGTTTTCATGTCTTTCTTATGAGCATTTGAGGGGTTCACTTCTAGTTTCCATGCCCTAGAGATTTTTTATCTTCCAGCTAGTTCTATGGCGCATTTTCATGTGTGAACTACAAGGGCGCATTTCACCTGGAGCATCAAGTTGTCAACACTTAGCACGTTTCCAGTCTCCCTCTTCAACTAAGGCGCATCTGGGGTCTTCTACTTCCAATTTAGCAAACTTTAAGAAATTTTCAACCTCCTTCAGGCTTGCAAGGGCGCAAATGGAGGGGTCTTCTTTCATTTTTCAAACACTCCAGGAATTTTGATCTGCCTTTGGCCTTTTAAAGCAAGTTTTGATGCTGGACCCGAAAAATTATCAAACTTGGTGGATTTCTTGCCCTTTGCCAAATTTAGGGTGTTTTGATCATGCTAACCCTAATTTGCTATTTTTAGAAAGTTCTTCAAATTTCGTGCTTTGAATTGACTTCTGACCCTTGAAAGGCCTGATTTCGCCTTGTTCTAGCTTCGGGATGTGATCGTGTTGTCGGGGCCTGATGCCCGCCTGCACCTGCTATTTTTAGCAACTTACTAAAAATAGTAATTACTCAAAATGTCTTCAAATTTTGCGTACTAAATGCCTGAAGTGTATTGATCGTGACTGGACACTGCTTTTGCTTGACTGTTGTGTACCGCCCTTGAATTTAGGAAACCCTAATTCTTCTATACCAACCTGCTAAAAATAGCAAGTGCTTGGTTTTCCATCTTCTGCAACTCCGTTAGCCTTGAAATTCGTGCCAAAGATCTTTCATCACACGTTTGACTTGTTTAAATTGAGACTTGATGTTGACCTGCCACTTATAGCTGCTTCTGAAGTGACTTACTATTTATAGTAAGTACCTGTTTTTGAGGCTTCCTTTGCTCCGTTTGCTTTGAAATTTGGACAGTGTGCCCTTCGTTGGTGAACTTGCCTGTCTGTGTCGGCGTCGAGACCAACTTTCTATTTATAGCCTGCATCTGGAACACTTACTAAAAATAGCGAGTTCTCCAATTGCCCTTCAAATTACGCCGGCCAGGTTGTTAGGAATCGCGATGGGATGGATTCCTCGGTTTAGACATTTGACCTCGATTCCCTCATTTTAAGCTGAAGCTCGAAACTAATTTTGTGCATGTTGCTCGGATGAGCTTTCCGTTGACCTCGTTTCCAATCGCGTACTGGTCGGTTCTGGGAGTTCACGAGGTCATTTCTTAAGAGGTATTTTACTTAAAATAGAAAATGGTAGGAAAATTTATTTGATCGGCCCTTGGGATGATCTTACATGTCATACTTGCCCAGAAATCTTAGAAAAACCGAGAAAAACCAAAAAAATCTCAACATACAAGCAGCTAAAATAGTAAGTTCTGAAAAGTGAATTGACTCCATTTTGCATGTTACAACTTCTTCTTGAAGCTCTTGGAAAACCAGGAAAGAAAATGCCGACATCTTGGCTGAAAAGCGTACAAACCTAATATTGAGACTTCCAGAAGGCGAGATACTGAAAGTCATCGTCATGCTTTGCATGTCATATCACCGCGAAGGTCTCGAAAAACCCACAAGGAATCTCAGTTATGTATTAGAAAATGTAACATCAGACCTTGAAATCTGCTACAGGCTATGCGCTAAAATAGCAGGTTGTCCATTTTAGTTCAAATTTAACCTGTGAGTAGCCTGATGTGCTCTGGACGCAGTGTGATTGTCGGAATCTCAAAAATGTTGAAGGATTGCCTGTAATTGCACACTTACTAAAAATAGTAATTTGCCAGAATTCGATGAAATTTCTGTGGAGACCTGCTGGAAGCATACTAACAACAGTGTTAAGCTCAATTTGCAATTTATTCATCTCATTTGACTTTAGGTTGGCCGGAAAATTCAAAACCCTAATTTTTTGGACTTGGCCAAAATTTCAAGTTTAAACTCAATGACGGGCAGAATCCCGGAAAGACAGACAGTAGAAAAGAGAGACAACGACAAAATGACCGAAAAGCAAAGCCAAAATTGGGGGTCCCCATTTTGCAATGGGGCGATGTGTGAAAAAGCGTCACAACAAGTCTATGTCTATGTGTATGTGATTCTGTCATGACCAGTCACCACCACTAGTTAAAACATTTTCCTTGATGACACTCACTCTCCAACATGAGAGTGTCATTGATTCCTGTCACACTTGCAGCACCGTTAGTTGTCAGTATAATCATTCTTATTTATGCTTCAGCAATACTTAAGATAATCAAATTGTCTTTCCTAATTGATTATAACTAATACAATAATCCAATGATTAAGCTAGGCTAACTAAACTGGATGTGACAATTTCATTGGTAACTCCAAAAGATGCTAATTTCTACTTTTGGAAGTTGTTTCAGATATCTCAATTAGTTGGTATGCATTGAACTTAAATAGTCTATTTATTTCAGTGAATTTATATATGGATTAGCTATATATGAAATGAGAAGAGTTTTTATGTATATAGTAAAAAAAGAAGTTCTAATTGGATCCATACACTAAAGGTTGATCTTGCCATCTTCTGAATCAGAGTCAAAATTTGATATGTAAAAGAGAGTTGAAATATGACTCTTTAATGCGTATAATTTATTGAATTATCAAATGAGTATCCATTTTTGGAAATAAGGTGCTTTCAGTTAAATTTTAGCTTATTTTTGGAGTTTCAATTTGCTTGCTCATGTTATTTCTATTGGTTGTAGTCTCAAGTCCCATTAACCTGCTTTGTTCATCTACATACATTAATATGATATCTTTCTTTATATTGCTCAGGTATATAACAATCAGTGAGACTCATGGTAGAGCTCTCTTTTACTATTTTGTTGAATCCGAAAGAAATCCAACCAAAGACCCAGTTCTTCTGTGGCTTACTGGTGGTCCTGGTTGCTCAAGTTTTGATGCATTTGTCTATATGATTGGTTAGTTAACTGGAATCTTGAATAACCATTATTGTTTATTTTCTAATGCTCAAACATTGCCATTTTTAAAAAATGGTTTTACATTTTCCAATAAAATTCATATCAACACTAGGGAATCTGGGAAATAGGCATGCAGTTGAAGGACAATTCTATAGATCAGCCAATGTTATTTATAAGATTCCTCTTTTGTCCCATGTTGCTAAGGATTGAGAATATAAATCAGGAAAACTATAGTTAAAATGGATTGCCTTGGATCCTTGTTTTGCCTCTTAGACTATATAAGATGTAACAGTGCCAAGTAACACGACAGTCCTGATATAAGACGCTACTTTCAAGATTTACTATTGATTACATTATATGCGATTCTCATACAGTACTGCATTTTCCTAATAAATAGGTTGTTGACTTATGTCTCTGGTGTATTCATACTGACAACTTAAAGTAACAACGATTGTTTTCCTTATTCGTTCACTTATTGCAGGCCCAATGTATTTTGATCTCAATTACACTGGGGGTTTACCCAAGCTCGTTGACAATCCACACTCTTGGACTAAGGTCTGATTCATTATTCCTCTTTCTTTTAAAACATTCCACGGCACATTTTTATCTCTTATATTGTTACTCAGGCCAAGAAGGCCTATTAGACTGTAATATAACCCTAAATAGCTCTTTGCAAATTGGGTCTTTCAACTTGGATCTCTATAATCTGTTTCCATCTCCAGTTAACTCTTTTATTTGTAAATAATTACTGTAGTGCAGAGCATATTCCTAATTCAAAATTTTCTCGTATACCATTGAATGTCATGTATCACAGCAGTTTTTTCTTTCGTGTAACATATCCACTAAATTGTTTTGCACTCTTAGGTGTGCAACATTATTTTTCTTGATTCTCCAGCTGGGACTGGGTTTTCGTACTCCAATACAACAGAAGATTTAGTTTATGGAGAATTTAAGATCGTCTCAGATGCGTACACTTTCCTTATGAAGGTATTCAGCTCTATCTTATCAAAAACAAAAGAAAAATTAAAGAGTTTCAAGATTTATCAAGTTTAAAGTTCCAATAAGCTGAACATAGCTTATTATGTACGATGCAGTGGTTTGAGGCATACCCTGAGTTTCTATCTAATCCACTATACATTGGAGGAGATTCTTATTCGGGCCTTATTGTACCAACGTTGACACAGAAAATAGCAGATGGTATTACATGGACTCTGTACTTTGTATTATTTTCTTTAGAATATTTTTTTCTTTTTTCTCTCAAA
>VDFB02035602.1:0-13094 GCA_007258455.2 Sequoia sempervirens | reverse complement strand
AATTCATCTTCTTTTAACTCACCATTTTTGAATCCACCAGCCGGAGCTCTGTCACTTGAATTCGAAATTTTAACTTCATCATCTGCTCTGGAAAATTCATCTTCGAAGAATTTAAACAAACTTATCTAGGCAACTCCCTTCAGATTCATCATTCGAAGAAAATTCATCTTGAAAACTTATTTTATTCAAATTTGCCTTAGAAAATTTAAAATTTTTCCCTTAGGAAAATTCACCATTCGAGCACTGATCAAATTCTTCACTGAAAAAGTGTCGGCGAAGCTCAGAAGACTTGGAAATCCATTCATCATCACAAATATTCAGTACCCAGAAGCAAATTTTCTTCAGAACGCCTCGAATCGATGGGTGCCCAACGAACGGGTTCATTTAATTTTTTCAATTTTGAACCTTAGAAAAATATTATTTCCATCATTTAAATTCATTCTTCGCTTGCGATCACTCTGTGTTGCTCTGACTTCTTGAAAATTTTGAAGAACTTGAATTATCATTGTCTCTGGATTTATCACTGAGAAAAGTTGCTCGTGCTCTGAGAAATTTCATCAACTTGGAGCTCTAGGCGTATTTTCCAAGGAAAATAAAATTTGCCTTAGAAAATATTTTTTTTAAATCATCTTGCACTTTTGAAAACTTGCCTTAGAAAATTTTGATTGCCAGTGGAGAGGAATTTTTTTTTTAATCAACTTCGTTCGGAGGAATTTACTCGTTCCCGGCACGCCTTGTACATTTTATCTCTACTTCATCCCATATCACTTCACACTGAGGAAAAAAAAAATCATTTAAAAAAACCCAACGCCTTAGATAATTTTTTTAACACTTAGAAAATATTTTGTTTCTTCCCCTGAGGCGCCTAGCATACTTCAAAACATTTCAACGCCTATAAGATTTTTAAAATCACCATATAACTCCCTAGGCGCACACTTCATTTTAACTCTCAACACCTTGAAATATTTTCCACGCCTTATATCAACCTTACTCTTGGCGCACGCCTAGCAAAGTTCTCACCAAGGCCCACCACCTTGGGCGCATTCTTAGTGTAGAGGAGGATAACGTCCACCTTTTACCACTTTTCACCACGTTTTGGGAAGACTTTTACCTTATTTACCACTTGCATTTACCATTTACAATCCAAACATGGGCGCATTTCCTTGTAGGAGGAGGACGAACTTGCAAATGCCTTCATGTGACTTTTCAACTTCCGTTTTTTTGTCTTCATGTGAGCTCATTTGGGCGCATTTAGGAGGGTGAGGAGGACGAGCATGCAAGTTGGGCGCATTTCCATACTTGTGAAGGATGAAATCTCCAACATCTTTGGGTGACCCTTCACCTTCCAAAATTTTGTCTTCACATGGACAAGTTTGGGCGCATTTTACCCCTTGAGGAGGACGAATTTCCTTTGACTTGTTGACTTTATTCCACCTTGGGCGCATTTTGATGCATGAGAAGGATAAACATCAACCTTGGGCGCATTTTCATGTGTGAGACGGATTTTCATGTTTGACTTTGCTTTGACCACCTTGAATTCTGGGCGCATTTCCATGCTTGTGAAGGATGGGCGCATTTTGATGCATGAGGCGGATTTTCGCCTCTAGTCGAGATGGGCGATTTCTCCATGCTCACGGGTGTTCCAAGTAGACTTAGACAAATTTTTTCATCATCCTCAGCCAAATTTTACGCGTCTCCGCTATTTATAGTAAGTTCTCTGAATTTGGACTTCTGAAGCTCGGTATGGCCTGAAATTTTAAACATAGTATCCTCATGCCTTTATCAACTTGTCGACACTGCCACTTTTAGTCACCCTGCTATTTATAGCCTGTTTCTAAGGGTGGCTTACTATAAATAGTAAGCTCATGTTTTTCATAGCTCCCATGCTCCGATCGAGTTGAAATTTGAATGAGGCGACCCTCACCACGTGACCTTACTGCTGACACTAACGCATGCACTTGATTTACTATTTTTAGCATGTTTCCAATTTGACTTACTATAAATAGTAAGTGCTCCGTTTGACCTGAAATTTCACCAGCAGATAGCCTGAAGGACGCTGATCGCAGTGGTTTACATCGGTTTTCGAAGATTTTGACCTTTGATGCCTATTTTAGGTTCGGCTGGAAAACCCTAATTCGCTCAGACAAGATCAAAAGATCTCCTCCGCTTTGCTCTCGCTTCTCGCTGCACCGCCGACGTACCGCGAATCCGACCGCCGAGGCTACGCCGACACACCTCGCTAAAAAATAGCAAGTTCATCGAGTGAGAACTTTCGCTTGCATGTCAGCACCATCGCGAAGCTCGAAAACCCATCGAATTGACATGCAAAAGAAACCTCGACATGCAAACCCTAAAAATAGCCTCGGAAGGCTGAATCCTGAAAGTAGTCGTCTCGTCTTGCATGTTACATCATCGCGAAGGTCTTGAAAAACCCAGAAGGAATATCCAGACATGCAAAGAAAATCTCTGCATCTGGATCCTGAAATTTGTGCCGGAAGCCGGACTGCTAAAAATAGTAAGTAATCCGTTTTTGCTCAAATTTGGCATGCAAGCAATCTGATATACCCTGAATGCCGTGTGATGATCGGAATCTCAAAATAGCTGACAAATTGCCCTGAATTTCAGACTTACTAAAAATAGTAAGTACCTCAGATTCTGATGAAACTTGGCGGGAAGCCTACTGGATGTCTGCTGACAACAACATTAAGTTCAATTTTCAATTTTCTCACTTTACTTGACCTTGAATTGGCCAGAAACGATGAAACCCTAATTTTAGACTTGGCCAATATTTCGCGTTTAAGCTCAATGACGGACACAACCCCCCCGAAAGACGGACACCAGAAAAGAGACAGAGCGAGAGAGAGGAGAAAACCCAAGCCAAAAGACCGGAACAGAGCAAAATTTAGGGGGTCCCCATCTTGAATGGGGCGATGTGTGAAAAGGTCACAACACTAATATTATTGCAACCTTCACATATGTTGAATTGTAATTGATAGCAAGTTGTCATCTTTCAAATTGTATGCTGGCAGTAGTACTGACAGTCTTTAGATCCTTGCTTATCATATTGTAGTGTTCTTTCTTTCAGCATTTGTTATTGTTTGTAATCCTTCTCCGCCCTATGGTCGCTACTTACCTTCTCTGGGTCAGCAAGCACATTCTGGGTGTTGAGTGTTTCACTTTTCAGTAGTTCCTTTCAAGCATTGCTTTGTTTTCACTCCGTCATATGGTCGCCCCTCACTCCGTATTGGATTGGGTAGCACATACTTGACGTTGAGTTCTTTCCAGCTTTTAGAATAGGAAGATCCTCTGACCAATGCTCACCCTCAGCGGTGCCATTCTGGTTAGGGTTGCTTTCTTGCACGTTTCGGTTTATCTATCTAACCTTAACGGGTGCATGCTTGTAATTTGTAATCTGAATCATTGAAAAACGAAAAAATTTGGCTCGGTATATTTCATCATGTCGAGCAAGGGTGAGAGTGTTGACTGCACAAGAGTGCCAATAATGTTAATTAAATCCTTGGCCAAGGTACAATGCTAGATTCAGCATCTTCAGCTATCAAGTACCAGATATACCACTGATCAGAGTGACCTTTCTAGTTGGGAGGTACCCTTAGTAAGGTTCGATCAAGAGGTATAGGTCCTTGACACCAGGCTCAGAGGCATGATGATGATAAAAAAAGATCCTTGTTGATTACCCTCGTGAAGGGACGGGTTCCTTCGAACACGGGAGACCAGTAGGTCTTCGGTTGGGCGGTAAAGCCCCTAATGATATCTTATTTTCCCTTGATGACTGTGTCAAGATCAAGTGCTTTAGCTTCTTAATTGTAAACTCTTGAAACCCTATTCTCTCTCTTAAAGCATTTGCAATGATTACTTAGTGTAAAATGATCAGTTGTAATTTTATTTGGAATAAATGAAAAGTTAGTTAAGTTCGTTACAATTCTGTTATTGGAATTCAGTAAATGCTCTTTCCAGTTAATTCAGTTAGTCATTTCTTTTCAGCTGAATGTTATGTAAATTACTTTATTTTGAAGTTCTTACCGTTTAGATGAAAAGTGGAAACCCCAGTTTAACAGTTATTTATTTATTGTTCTTTCGTGAATCGGTTGGTGGAAACAATTAGTTGTTTCAACTCAGCTGAAACCGAAAACTTAGATGTTAGTTGAAATTTAAATTGATTCAGTTGAAACCAATTTGGAAACTCTTGAAAGAAAACAAGTAGTTATATTCAGCAGAAAATTTGTAGTAATATCAAAAGATGAGATTGAGTTGTTACATATTGTTTCTTAGGCTGCTCATGCTCTTATGAAGTGAATTTCTTGTCCTTATCCTTGTTGGGCAGCATGCCCTTGGACTGAAATTTGCTTTTAAATGTTGATGTCTCCCTGTCCCTAGCCTTTTTAATGGCTTCTTGTAGGCTAGGTGGGTTAAATTCCTTAATGCAACCTCTCAAGGGGTCTGATAATCCATCTATAAACAATACAATCAACCTCCTCTCAGATATATTAGTCACAAGAACCGATAACTTTTGAAAATTTGATATATATGTGTCCACCGAACCCCATTGCTTGAGTTGTGCCAACTCCTTAAAATGTAGCTCGGGGTCTTTTCTATCACATCTTTCAATCAACCGCTCGGTGAACTCCCTGTAAGAAGTGATTTGAGCATGTCCCAAGGTTACCATCCCATTGTACCACAACTCATGAGCCACGCCATCCAATGTATAGAGGCATACTAAATAGACTCAAATTTTGGCATAGGATTTAATGTGAAATATGTGTGAGCTTCCCAATCTCTCTCCGTAATTCATGTTATTGGTCCTTGTTTCCTCTTTGGTTGGTGTGTCTCATCCTCAAAGGCATATAGTCTCTAAGTGAAATATCCATCTGAAAACTGGGTCCCGCATCTATCCAGTCCTATCTAAATTGATCCTGCTGCTCCAAAAGTGTAAGTTCGGGGTTCGCAGGAGCTTCCAACCTAGGTGGAAAGTTTAGCATAAGAGGTCTTGCCAAAGCTTGTGGATTTCCTCCTCCTTGCTGCCCTATCCTGTTTCCATTACCCAATTGGGCAATTCTCTACACTAAATTAGCCAACCTGTTATTTGTTTCATGTTGTTGTTGTGCTGCCCTCAACTGTCCCCTAACCAAAGTGTCTAATAGAATTGCCATTCTATCCAATGGCTCTTCATTCCTGTTGTTTCTTTCATTCCCATTACCATTTCCATCCCTGTCTCCCATATTGTCTGTGTTTGATGACCCACTAGATGAAGTTTCAACCTGTTGTTCTTCCTCAGATGATGACCAATGCTCCTAAAAAATCTCTTCCTTTTTTCTAATCCTCTCTAAATACCTCCTCTCCCTATCACTCTAGCTCATAGGAAATTGCACCCACTGGCTGGCAGGTCTATTCTAGCTTTGATACCACTATAATATAAGACCCCCAAAAAAAAAATTTGTGTATACTCTATTGCTGTTTGCTGATTGCACTTGTTTTCATGTGGTTTTTTCATTGCATTTGAAGGTGTTTGCATTGCATGTTTTGTTTTTTAGCATTGTAAGAGAATAATACAATACAGAGAGCATAATGGCATTAAAAATTAACTCTTTCAAAAGCAAGTAATTTTCTGATTTCTTCAATAATTGTTTCAGTCATACAAAGCTAAAAAATCAGAATTTAAAACTTAATATCAGACCTGGAAATAGAGTTCTTTCAGCAAACATGAAACTCCCTTGTCAAGTACGCCTTAATACAATATGCAAGTTGAAGAGGCCAAGCTGTATAGAGTTATTGAGCAGCCAAAAGGGTCCTAGAAACTGCTGTTAAATCCTCCTTTCAACCCAGCAAACACCCAACACCAAACCCAAGAAGGTCGTACCATTCAAGGAGGGCGACTTTGCTCTAGAAATTCAAAATCTTCACTAAAAAATCTACAAACAACATTGAAAGGGTCGCCCTAGGTAGGAGAGTTGATATTTAAAATACCCATTTTGATATCTGCAACCTTCTTTGACTTATGAGTGAAAATGTGATTCTCAGGCAAACTGAAAAACTCCAGAAAACTCACCAAAAACACACCCAAACTGAAAATAAAGGCACACCACTCCACACCAGCAATCTCACACCAAAAATCCAATCACAAACCACCTAAAAGTATTGAAATACTTCATTCTTGAAAGTCCAATTGTCTTCTCTGACTAAAAATACCCTACACTAGCCTGAGAAAGTTTTTTCACTGCCGGGGCTAGTCTTAGAACTGAGGGGTATCGTCCTCAACTCCATCCTGCAATCTCTGGCTTCAAACCAGCAGCATATCACCATAAACAATCTCCCACATAACCTCTCCAATGAGCCTCCAAAAGTGTTCTATTTTCTTTCCTTGAGTTGGGCACCCAAAACCCTAAACCCATGCCAAGAATTGAAGTTTAATTTTAAATTTAATTTCAAACTTCTCCCTCCTAAGTGGGACGCCCAAGGTAAAGGATTATTTAGCATTTTAAAAACAACTTTAAAGTGATAAGGCTAGGTGCCTTGGTCACTTTTAAAAAGTCCCCCTTATGACCCCTGTAACAACCCGACCCTTCGGTAAAATAAAATTTCGATAAATTACATCCTAAAAGTAAGTAAACATGTTAACATGTCATTGCAATAGAATTTTTCTTTTCCTTTATTGATAAAACGTGAACAAATTGTCATGTTAGTTTACAATAAAGATTCCATTTCAATATAAAAACTTCACAATACATGAAACAAGAATACATACCTTAACTATCATAGCTCCAATGAGCTTTAAAACAAATAGTAGTAAGAAGGTCCAGGAGATCGTCCTTTCAAATCTTGGTACATCGGCCGCTTGCTGTGGAGGAGAAACATCACTCGGGCACTTTTCCGCCAACCACGGACTTATAATGGGGTCCCCCGCACAGCTATCGTTAGATAGATGGCCCTCCCTTCGAAGAAGAGATTGGTAGGGCATCCTTTAACGATTACCAACTGAGCATAGTGCTGTGTCCTACACAACTAGAACCTTGCTATTACACAATCTCGAACTAGTACTCGGATCACAATGAACTGACAGTGTAGTCTCAACTAACTCACGTCTACGTGGCAGTCGTACGTTTCACTACTTTGGCCAAAGTATTATCATTCAGTACTTCGAATGAAGGTCATCTATCATAAACACTACTCAGGGCCGATTTGCATTAAGGCTTTCTTACACTATGCGTAGGTTAGTCCTTCCGGGGTAGTGCGTACCCTAGACCTCCTACATCACGCTAAACTACTAGAAATGAAAAGCATAACAAGTAACTCAAAGTCCTCTCCTTTCTTGGAAATCAATGCCTAGGAGTTACACAAGCTTCACTAAGTTAACCTTAATGACTTAAGCTGAAAATTGTTACTTGACTCGATGCTATCATTCCCATCCTAGT
The DNA here is from genome assembly GCA_007258455.2 of Sequoia sempervirens. NCBI lineage: Eukaryota > Viridiplantae > Streptophyta > Pinopsida > Cupressales > Cupressaceae > Sequoia > Sequoia sempervirens. Next base: position 5,667 of record VDFB02035602.1, on the reverse strand, counting down.
ATTTAGTACCTACTTACACATATACTTTTCATATGGAGTTAATATTAAGCAAACACTTTATAATGTATCTAGGTTTCCAGTGTAGTTTGTACACTAATGCAAGCAATGCATACAAAAGAAAACATACAATACTATTACCTAAATTCCACAGCCTTATCTTTGATTATGAATTCTAAGTGCAAATCCTAATCTTTGCAAGCATTGAAGAATAGAACAAAATATCACATTCTTATCCTTGTACATTCAGTAAACAGGAATTCAACCCTTGATCAGAAACTCTTCTATAGCATGAACGAATAGAATGCCTATTGAACTTTAGAAGTATATTAGAATGGAGTAAGAAGGTGAATAGCTTGCCTGATATATATAAAAATACTCTTATGCAGATGGTGATTTAGATTGAGTCTGAAGCTCCTTTTTCCTTCAGTCAAAAGATCTCCAGCCTTCTTGTTATTGACGGAGAACTTTCAAACCAGAATGAAAGATAATCTCTATCCTTTAATGTTAAACTCAGAATTGATGACTGGCAGAAATGAATAATGCAATGATACTCTCAGATATGATGAATACTCTCACAGCCGAAATTACTCCCACACACAGTAAAATACTCAGAAAAGAAATGTTCTCCAGATTAATTCGCACAAAAAAGCTCAACTCAGAATTTAGCAAAAGGCGTGATTTCAAGAATGAAGTAGCGTCCTTTATATAGGGTCCCTGCTCAACTAATTTGCTATTAAGAAGGTAAGAAAAATGCCAGACATCTACAGAATATTTCAAACTTGCAATGTGGCGAATTAAGGAGGTGATTCAACCTTCTAAGATGACAGCAATTGTAGAATAAATCAACTCCCATGGCGGATTTTGACAGCTCAAGACGTTCTCCAGATTTTAGGTTAATTTGATATAAATGATTTGAAAAATTCGTTTCAAATGATAGGTCGAGCCTACAACAATCCACGTTGTCATTTTAGACGCCTTAAGAATAGTTTTTTTGGCCATTATTTATTGACCTATTCTCTGCCCGCGTGCTCAGACGCGTTTTTCTTCATGCGCGCGACTTTCTCACGCGATTTCATGATTTAAAACGTATTTCCCTTTTTCTTTTAAATGTTCAATATAGTTTAAAATGAGATATTTATTCATTGTAAGATTTTACAAAGTGGTGCGATTCAAAAAATGAAGTCTTCAAATGTATTCGAAGAGTTTTCACGGGATTGTGTGTTATTTAAATTTATATAATTTACATTTCAATATCATACATTTATATATTTTATTATATATGTATTTCAATTAAGTGTAATATTTTTAAATATATAACTATATATAGTTTCCGACATTACATCGTGATATTTATATATATTTACATATATGTAAATATTACCTTAATATTAATACATATATTTTAAATATATAAATATATAATATATTTACATAGGTATTTATGTATTTATGTCAATATCCATAAATATTATCACATCCTTAATATATACATTTATACATAAGTATATATGTAAATTTGCTAGGCAATGATATTAAATATTATTTTCACCACAGATATCAAGCGGATTGTGTACATATATATATACCTGTGTATACGTATGTATGCGTACATACATGTCAACACATGTGTATGAGCATATCCGTCTGCTTAACGTACACATGTATTGATATGTCTGTACATATAAATACGTGTTCACAATGTATAGATGTATGTGCGTTCCCAGTCAGTCATTAACACATAACTTTCACATCATTCATACTTGGGTCATGGTATAGCAAGTCTGACGTTTAAACAATCACATCTCTTAAACATAAAGAAGTGAATTCAGAACCTTAAGGTCAATTAGACAAGTCTATGGATGACTTACCGTTATCTCGACAAACAGACTTGGCTTACTCAATCTATAGTATGTGTGTGTATGCTCAATTTGGTAATTGTTACTGTTTACCCGACCAAGTTCTTCCCCAAATGATGTCTCTCCTCTGTCCGGAGGAACAGTCTTCATACCTGCACACCATGACATGACATCGGTAGTCATATGCTCATAAAAAGGTAAAAACATCTCACAAGTTAGAATAACATTATTCTATAATTCTATGCAACATTCATTCAAAATTACATCAATTGAAGTAACAATCAAATGAAACCATCATTTAAATAGAACGCCATTATTGATAACAAAAACATCATTGTTGTATTCACTATAAAGATTCAAACATTACAATCAATTGCCCTATGCAATAGTAGCTATAAAATCGGGATGTAACAACCCCTTTAATACTTTTTAATATAAAGTCACCTTTTTAACCTTCTTTTAAAGAACATTAGCCAAATATTAAAATAATTTTACCAAGTGACTTTAGCCATTTGAAAATGCTAATACTGGCAAGCCAGAATAGTCCAAGCACTGAAATGGACTTACTGTTTTTAGTAAATGCTAAAAATAGCAAGTCATCGTCCAAGGGTCCAAACTGAAGAACAACTGGAATACACCGAGGCTCATCGCAGGCAACCCCATCCACTGACCCTTGCTAAAAATAGAAAAACCCAGCAAATAACACCAACTCAACCGGAACTGAATCCCTTAACCAAGCCTCCTAGCCAACAGGAACTTGGTAATTGGCTAGAGGTGATACCCACTAATCCTGACTAGGAGGGAACATTACATGTTGGATGCCCGCGTGTCTGCCACTTGGGGGCAAGAGGGATGGTATATCCGCTCTTGGGCTTAGCATGGATAGCTTCAGGCACCTTATCATGTTTCTCATCCAAGTCCTATTATGATTAAACTTCCACAATGCATTATGAATATTGTGTAGTTTATATAGTTTTGAAATAGTTATGTACTTTTACATGGTTTAGAGAGACAAGACATTTATTATATATGTTTTGGTCATATGAATTATATTTCCAATATTGTCTAACATGATTGCAGGATCTAAACCAAGTTTTATATTGCTTCAAGCATATAATTGGTTAGTTATAACCCTAACTACATTAAATTTTGATTCTAAGGCAAGATTTAGGGCAATCCCAAAAGGGGACATTACAGTCATACCATTATTGGGGTGTCATACTATTGTTGGAGACAACTGCACCATCTTTATTGTTATATTTATTGTATTCCGGCTGCAGTAAACATTTAAACTATTATACTTCAAGGTTTTGGCCATTGTACTACGTATTTTGGGGCCATACCAAATATATGCTGCTGAACCTGTTTATTATCTACCACCATACCAGATTCATGACAGCAGTCATACACATGCTAAGTCTTAGCTGCGGCTATGAAAAGGACTATCGTTGGGATTTGTAGTAGCCTCTACTCTGTACATTTGTATGGCATTTGAATGAGTGTTTCAGAATTTATGCTACCATTTATATTACCCAGAGTTTTTGGATTCTGCTATTAATGCTGTAGCAACAGTATTTTTATTTGGGATTTTCTATGTAATATATGCTAAAAGATTTTCTAGCTGTACCTTGCATCAACATTGTTAATTTTTAATACAGAAATATCATATGAAGTGTTTATGTTTCAGATGATTGATGTGTGTTTACTTCATAAATATTTGAATATTGCATACTATCAGAAAATAATAAAAAAGAAGAAGCATATTTTATGAAAATTCCAAGAAGGGACATTGCATTAAGCATTATTCATGAATAGTGTTGCTCCAATAAGACTAACATTAGGATTTATAGAATATAGTATCAGTGCACGTGTTTTATTGAAAATTTTAATTTAATTATACCAGCACGACAAATACCGTTTTATATCTATAATTATTTGAAGCACTCTAAAGGTATGCCCTAACTGATGCACTATTTGGAACTATTATCTATAATTATTTGAAGCCCTCTAATTGTATACCCTAACTGATGCATCATTTGAAATGATAGTTGTATTTATCAATCACAGCCATAGACCCGCTACAATATATATTTGGGAAACCTTCTGAACTTTATAATTCTATTGAACCCATCGCCAAAACTTCAAAATCACAGATAAAATGTCAATTCAAGTTTAAAGTTGTTCTTTTAAAGAGAAAATCCAAAGTATATGAGACAAGTATAAAAAGGATGAAGACAAACCTTCTGTGATACTTTAAGGGACTCATTAAGGTTTTCGAGAGTAGGCGCAGTTCCACCTTTCATGGCACCCATTAAATTTTTCATGCGAGCTCGCATTTGGAAAAGTTGAGCAACAAGTTGGCTCACCTAACAAGCATCAGATGATCTTGAGCATGAGAAATGAGAATGTGACTGTTAGTGTTCATATACTGAAGAGAAACAAAAATATACCATTAAATCTGGCAATGTTTTCAATGTAAAACAAAGAGTTATGTTATTAGCTGAAGCATGCATGGATTCAAAATATAAAGATGCTACCCAACATGACTATATACCCCACTCTCCATCCCCCAATCCACCTGTGAAATTGACAATTTTCAAAGAACAAGTAAAAGTTCAAAACAATGAAAGTATATGCATCAAATTACCTGCTGTGGTGTCCTGCCAGACTCTTCAGCAATTCTTCTTTTTCTAGCAGGAGATGCTGCCAACAACTCAGGGTTTGCTCTTTCTTCTGCATGTTTCACAATTAAAAATTTATACTTTAGTTATTTTTATAGCATTAAAAAAATGTAAAGTTCCAAACAAATTTAATGATCTGATAAAACGTCCAAGGAGCTTATGATTTCAGATAGAGTTAGTTTAGATAGTTATAATGCTTCTCACACTAGATTTTTTATTTTAAAGTCTTAACATATGAATTGGAGTAGCGTGGTCTCATTTAGGAAAAGATTAGAAATGTTATCAATAAAATTGAATTAATGTTTTCAAGTGGCCAAAAGATTCAATGGAACTGAGAAACATATCATAATGTAACACACAGCCAGAAAAGGAGTGCCTAAAACATCTTACTGGGTGACTCTGCCAGGTTGAAAAAAATTATTGAAAAAAGCAGCACTGAATGAACTTAATATGTCAAAGAAGGCAGAGAACTTTACATACTTGTATGTTGCATACCAAAAGATCAGCCATATCGTGCCTAGACCTTAACATGCTCACCTCTTGGCTGTAGGCCCCACATGTGGTTTGGATACAAGTTCAAATGCATGTGTGAAAGAGACAGAAAAGGCATGCACTACTTCTGTGTAATTAATGAAAGCTCTCCTAAATGAATCTTCCCACCATAAAGCCTTTTTGCTCAGGTTGGGCAAGCCTCAAACCTATCAGGTTAATCTTGGCAACAAATCTTATACAACACATTTACAAAGAGCAATCAACCTCCATCCACTTGCCCAGACCCTCCCTGCACCCATCCCTCCTAACATATGGATTCCCACCTATCCCCCCAACCCTTTCAGGATCAGATAGAACAAACACCACATTTACCAGCTCTCTGTTGTATGGGTTTAAAAGGCCACCATAATTACTGTCATAATATTGATATCTGATATACTCTGTAATGTCCCCATTTTTAGCTATATGGTTTTGTGAGCTTTTGGTTAGTTTCCAAGTTTTCCAATAAGTTTCTAGGCGAGCTAGGGAGAACTCCAAAGTTCTTGGAGAACATAGGTTTAGCCTTTTGAAATATCCCCCTTAGTTTTTTTCCAAATTTTAGCACATAAAACTTCACCTGTTAATGTTAGCCCAAGAAA
>VDFB02035601.1:0-26714 GCA_007258455.2 Sequoia sempervirens | reverse complement strand
AATTAAATTTATTAGTTTAAAATAACAGATATATATAGGTTAAGTTTTAATCAATTTGAAGTAAACAAAAGTACAGGCTATGAATTTTAAATCAAAAAAAAAAAAACTGATGTTTTGAATACTATAGGTTTTCCCAAGTGCTTATCTATTTAAAATATATTATAAAGGAAATGCTTTTAATCATAGTGGATTATTTAATTATTTATTACATTATCTTTAATAAGTTTGGATTATGTTCACGTTCAAATAAGTGGGTATGTATAGTCCCTTTGAACATGTTTGGATATTTATTTTGGTTATACTTTGAGTGCTCATTGGAATTGATTTCTTATGCATACTAGTGGTTCCATGTTGATCTTACCTTCCTTTTTGCTTTATTTTGCTTTTGAGGTAATCTTTATGTATAGACATGTTTTGGATAAGTTGGGAACTCGTAAATGCTTAAGCCACTCCCATTTGATAAGTTATGGGTGGTAGGTTGTTAGGTTTCCAAAGGCGATGGGAAACCTATTTTGTGTGGAATCTTCCCATGATTAGACCTTTGTGTTCCATTGATCGTATTTCTATTTTGAGTTCGTGGGTGTACCATGTTCCATGATTTTCCTTGCCTTTGGTTATGATTATGAGCGAGATGGTTCATGCCTCGCAAGTGTATTTGTTTGGTGGCTTTTATGTATTGGTACACCCTTGTTGTTGTGAGTCTAGTTTCGAAACTGTTCGAAAGAGTCTCCTAATCAAGCAATGTTGTACTCGTTGCATGTTGTTTTATGTCAGTGTTATAGTGTTATGCGTATGAAGAAAGTCCAGTTGTTCATTGGAAACTAATGGTTATATCCCATGTGGGTGAGTTGGAGCAACTCAAGTTGTTGAACTACGGTGCCTCTGCGAATTATATACGTAGGAAAGGCCATCAAGTGATGAGCCCTTGAGGCATTAGGTCGGGCCCCTAGGACTGTCCTTCTAAGTCTTGTTTGAGACTTGTCGTTTATTCCCGATAACGTAAAAACTACCATTGATATATATAGCTTGTCTTAGTAATCATGTGCTAACTATCTTTGATCTTATGTGTGTGCCAAGTCATGTAGACCTTGTAGGTATAGGCATTGGGAGCAAGGACTTGTTGATAAAATAGAATGTAAGAGGTATGTTAAGCTGACCTAAGTAAGTAGACTCTATTGCCAAAGTTAGTAAATCACTTCTATATTTTCTTGTAACTTGTGTGATCATTGAATATAGCTATAAGTAGTGAATTGTGTTGTTGTTGTCTTATAAGTAAACAAAAATTAAAATAAAATAAAATAAAATAAAAAATTATTGCAAAATTAGGAAAGATGCTACAGTTTTGCCTGGTTGTTTAGTTTGTAAAATGTGGGCATGAGATTGGTCACTTTGTACCTTATTTTTCATTAATTTCTCATTCTTGTACTTAATGTACTTCTCCCATTGATATTAGGGAAAAATTATGTGATGAACTATTGTATCTTTGATATGTTGTATCTGTGGAAATATGCTCTGCAATTGTATTATGGAACTGTGATTTGAATTGCAATGAAATGATGTATCGTTTTCCATGCTTGTGATCATTAATAGTAGTGTGTCATCACTATGTGTTCTTGGTTGTTTCGTCTCTTCCATTTGATAAAAGTTTATGATTCGTAATGACCATTTCGTGTAGCCCAGAGGATGTGAAAGATTTACTAAATGCATAATTGCTTTTCGTGTAATGTGTGCACACATTCATCATATGCAATGTTCCGCAATGTTTCACTTTCAAACATAAAAATAAAAAATAAAAAATAAAATGAAATTGTATGGTGTTTGTTGTCCTTTGGGGTTCACACGGAGGGGCATTACACATTGGTATCAGAGCACTAGGTTCATATACTGGGCACTCTAGTTTCATATGAGCCCATTATGTTGTCCTAGTGAATTTGTTAAGTTAATTTCTTAAGTGATCACGATGATCATGTTGGATTGTGGAAAGGAGGAAAACATTTGAACCACGTAGTTGTTGGAAAATAAGTGTACTTGTGGAATTATGTATGTAATTGTACTTCCCTTGTAAATGTGAGAAACCAGTAACTGTGCATTGGTTGAGTGTTGCACCATGAATACCCCGTACTTGCTTTGTGGGCTCATAACCCACAGGTCTTAGGATGGAGATATGGTGTACCCATCCATACATAATATGTTATTTTTGGTGTGGGATTAATCATACCATTATGTGTGTTTGTATGTTTGTTACCTGATTGAGGGCCAACCCACGTGTGGTTGAAAATCTATACATATAAGAGTAGCCAAAAGCTAGTTTCATGGATTCTTTTCTTTTGGTTCTCTAGTCCCTCAATCTGTGAAGGGGTAGTAGTAGCCACAAAGCTCCTTGGGCAGAGTGTGTAGCGTACGCATATTGTGACGCAGAGTAGTCTTAGCTCAACCAATCCCAAGGAAATGTACTCACTACTTTCCCTTATGATGGATCAGGGTACTTGATCCATATGTGCTAGCCTAGACCCCACAATTTTGACTATAGAAGCATTGGATTGTTAGCTTATGCCTGGCCATCCATAGGGACGTTGAGTTGGCATTAGCGAGTCAACCTCATCTATATGAGAGGTGAAGCTCAAGTAGCCCCATATTGATACGCTCATATATGTATTACATACACCGTATCTGCACATGTTCTGACATGATGCAATGGATACGATGCCACACCCCACTGATGTTCCAACATAGTGTTGGTGATGATGCCGTGTTGCTGATGGTAGTGAGCTGGGCTCGAGGACATGATGCCATGTGCATAGACATGTGAAGGCGCACTATGAGATTGTGTTATGATAGCCTACTTGTGTGATGAACGTAATGGGGCCTCACACACTTGTAGAGGGATACTCATGTTTGCTTTCGATAGTGTTTTGGTCGGTCAGCATATGGGTATGTCCTAGCCATGTATACCTCTGGCGACAACAAGTACCTATGTGTGCCTTCTCCATAAGGTATCACTATGCGGGGTGTGTCTGCGCATGCCCACTTTTGCGGAGCCACAGACACACTGCCATGTGGCATACGTCAGTGCGTGCCTTCTTTGGCTGGCGTATGACCATGTCGTGTGACGACGCGAGGCAGGGTGTAGCCGAGGAGCACACTCTGGGCCATGTGGATGGCGTGCTCACTCCGCACCACATGAAGGCTATTGTTATAGCTAGACGATGTTCCCTCCTTCCTCGTTTGGTGGCTAGTATCTAGTCATGCAGTGTTGTATTGTGCAATTTTGAAGATTGAGGATTTCCTATATGATTGTTGATGATTTTCAATTGACCTTGAAGGCTGAAATTTTGTTTATGTTTGATTGTAATGGTTTAGCCACACTTTGTGACTTATTCTCTCGTAGCCCTTGTGGTTACATTTGATTTAGTGTTGACATTATGCGCATTTCTTGCTTTACTGTTGAAATTGAATCTTATTTGATGTTTGTTTTATGACTTTGGTGGCTAAACTAGTTTATCCTTGTTGTTTTCGAGGTCGGCCATGTGTCGTATTGTGATTCCTCTCCAAGGACGTATGAGGCGGACTTGGTGAGTGTATACGAGGAAGCAGACGTAGGGAACCTTGAGGATGGGGGTATGTGAGGCTATTTTTAGGATCCACTATCTACCTATGTGTGATGACTATCTCTTGGAGGCTAACCACCTTATACAACAAGAGATAGATCATTGTGGCCTTGCTTGGATGGTCTCACTATGTGTGTGTGGCCTAACTCCATCAAGCCACTGAGTGTGAGGTATGATTTATGTGAGATGGATTTTGGCTCTTGGCTCATGGATTATGTATTGTGGATTAGTATGCTGCTTTTTGGCATCTAGATGGACCCCTGTGTAGCCTCGTTATGTGATTCCCGGTTATGTTAGTTTGTGTGTATGTGAATAATGCATGAATATAGTACTTAGATTCTTGAGATTTTGTTTACTTCCCTTCTATTGTTCTCATCTAATATTTGGGACTTGTTCTTTGGTGGTGTTGTAGGACAATGCCTAGAGGTCGCAATCTTGATAGGCATGGTCTTCAAAGCACTCCTTTTCTGAATGTCCATGAGGGTGGTCATGAGGAACATCTGAGCCCTCAATTATGCCCCTTTCTTGATGAAATTCTTAACCGGCTTGGACCAAGACAGGAGAGCAATTGACAAATGGCAAGGGAAAGAGAAAGGTTCCCTAGGAGAAGAGGTGTTTTAGCTGTAGTAAGACTTATAATGGACCTCTTAAGGGAACATTCTCCTACCTTCCATAGTCATAATGGTGATCTGGAGGATGAGACTTGGATGATTGGTGTCCAGATTGGTGGGCGTCTTTTGTCTAGGAGAATCCAAAGTTGGTTGCGAGCCCAAATTTATCATCTTGACCAGTCAACTCAGAGCACTCAAACTATAGCTAGGAGGGGCCGACTTCGGTAGGATGGTGTACCTCCTCGAGGTAGAGGAAATGGTAGAAATGCAGGATGTTTCTCTTGTGGCCAACACGGCCACATAGCTAGGCAATGTCCTAAGAGGAGCACACCTGAATTTAGTCAGAGACCGATAGTCATAGAGCCAATAGGGGATGATGCAGGTAGGATCCATAGAGCAATTGAAGTAGTTGATGACTGCCAGGTAGAGCATCAGAGCATAGATGTGGAGACTACAGGTAGCAGACAAGCAGTTCATTTGGGAGCCTGTGAGAATTCTGTCGTATAGGAGACTAATGTAGTGCGTCTTGTGTTGCTTCTATTGCACTAATACTTGTTATAATATATTATGTACCTTGAGATATTATTGGTCCTTGTTTTACCATTTTGGATTGGTTTGGATGACAACTTATATGACTCTGATGATTATGACATTTTCGGTTGATGGTTCTTTTATGATGGATCAACACTCACGTTGGGAGGATATGTCCTGCATTTGAGAAACTTTTTTTTTTTTTTTTGTATTTTGGCTTCCAGGAGTAAGTCTAGTTCTAGGGGGGGAGGATGTAATGCCTCTCGTGTTATTGAACTCCCATGATACCTTTATGTGCATGTGGTTGTTGCTGTTCAAATATTGCTTATGTTTGATGTATACTCGTGATTACGTTGGTAATTGTTTCATCTATTTGACTTATATGTCTTGCTTGGATGCACATGATATTGTTTTATGATGTTAAGGATATAATGATGCATGGTGTTCCTCTTTAACTGATTATTCTATACTATGTGGTTATGCAAATTGTTTAATACTCGCTTCATGATATTTATGATGATGTGGTTTAATGATTTGACAAGGAAGTGTCCATGTCTGTGTCTGTCATCCGTCAGTACTTCGTCCCGTTAGGTATTGTACTATTTTATGTTGATCGTTTCAAGTCGTAAATCTTGATGTGTTTACTGTGTAGTTTGGATGTGTATCATTATTGGCAATTGAGGTGTTTCTAGTATCAGGCATAGTCATTGCTATGTTCATTTGGTCCTTGTTTTGAGTTTCATAGTTTATTTTTATAATATGAATTTAATTATAGTAATAGATTAAATTATTAAATTATTAAGGGAATCTTAATAATTAAAAATATTGAATTAATGTTAAGGTTATAATTATATTAAAATGCAAATGAAATACAAATTTGTATTTTAAATAATGGATATTTGAAGTTTAAAGTTTAAATTTAAATCATTTGATAAATTTTAAATTTAATTTAAACTATTTTAAGGGATGCAAGGAAATATCAATCTAAAGTAAAGTTCGAACAAAATAAAATAATAAATAATAATTATGTGTATACATATGGATATTTAAATAATTGAAAAAAAATTCACCGTCCATAAGAGATTTATTTTATTTTATTTATTTCAGGAGTTAATTAAGTACGATGTGGCATCTGTTAAAATAACAATTAAAAAAGGGGTGGATGAAATTTTTTCATAACGCAAACAAGATTAGAGAGGTAGATTTCTTGATTTACTAAATTCCTCCAAGTGTTAAACAAGGTAAATAATAGGTGCCGGGTGTAAAATTGAAAACTGTGTTGATGGACACCTGTACCTTGCTCATCGAGATTGGAAAGAATGTCCTGAATTTAAAAAAAAAAAGAGAAAACGGGAAAGGGGAGTTACGAAAAAATGGAGAGGCAAGAGAAAATTTACAGAGAGGAGAAATTTTACAGAGAGAAGATTTGGTCACGACTGTCAAATCCAGGTTAGTAAATTTGAGTTTTAATCATTGAATTCCATATTTTTAAACTTTAAAAGTTTATCTTCTTAATACAATTATTTTTTTTACCACTGAATTAACCCTACCTCGATTTCAAGGGGTTTCCTTCTTTCACTGTAAAATAAATTGCTACTTCTGTTTTGGCTGTATTTGATGAATGTGTCCCCGTATTTCTCCAATATTTGTGCAATAAATAAATATATATATGGTCATGTTTAGGTTAAAGGTTCATGGAGATTGCTCTAGGGTAAATTGATAATCTCTCTTTTTCCATTTTCAACCGGTTTCACCTGTAGCACTTAAACAAATAGGAAGTTAAAGGTTTAAATGACCTCCTCGATTTATTGAAAATCTATCATAGTTGCAACACTTGAGAATAAAATACAGTCGAGCTATTTTAATTTAAACCCTTTTTATTTGATGGTGGTAAACCCTTTTATTGCTTTTACCTGTGGCATTTGAGTATTTCTCTGTTGATATATAATCTTCCTGATAGTTGTCAATCTGTCTCGCCTGCTGTACTTGAGAATAGAATATGGCAGAGGCAGAGGCTTGGCAGAGGCAGAGGCTTAAATAATCCCTTTGGTTCCACTGTTGTCCTATCACAGTAGCAACACTTGAATCTAGGAGGCTATAGAAGTTTAAATAATCTATGTTGCCATGGTTAACCTGTCTCAGCCGTAGCTCTGGAAGTTGCAAAGTTTTAACCTGATAATTGTATTCCTTGAGATGCTTGTTTTCTTCCATTGAACTCAGCCTTAGCATCTTTTGTTTTATTTTCATTTTCTCTTTATCATCATTGTCGTTATATGAGTATGCAACATTAGTGCATACGCTGGAGCTAACCCCAGTTGCTTCTTCTGTCCCTTAATCTTTAGCAACCTTAGTGTTAGCAGGGAATGATGAATGAATCTATGTTTTGGAGTGTCTGCAACTACAAAATTTTGAAACCCAAAAACATCTTCTTTGTACTTATCCAACAATCATTGCATTTTGGAGATCACATTTCTTTTAGGCATTCTGCCAGTAGTTAATGCCCTTCTCCATGCTACGCTTATTGTCTACCAAAATTGTTTTGTTTTTACTTTTTTTATCCTCCTTGAAATCATCCTTTTCTTTAAGAAAACCATGCATTCACCTTATAGTTTGTTAAAAACATCTACGCTTAAAAAATGATAGAGTAAAAGAAAGAGGGGGATTTAATAAAAGGCAGTTTATCGAACCAATAGTTAAGGGGATTTAAGGAGGAAATTAAGTATATTTAAAATTATTTTATTAAATAAAATTTTAAGAGTAAGGGGAGGGACTTAATTAATATATATATATATATATATATATATATATATATATTTGTTACATATAATGTTTATGTTGATATAAATATATATCAGTTGAAAAAAAAAATATCACTCATATATCTGTATATAGGTGTATGTTTATTTCTGGGTATGAAAATATAATTACCGAACCTTGATTTAATTCTGTTTTATAATGGAAGTATTGATAGGAAAATAATCAGGTAATATAACTTGGTAATTTTATTTTTTTTATTTTTCCTGATGAGCCAGTAAAGAACTTCTATAGCAAAATTTAATTCCTTATGCTTAGTTAAGTTATTTATATTAATATTCAACTTAGATAAATGAATTTATTAGCTTATATTGGAAAAAGAATGTTACCCTATCACATCCTTTGTTAAATTGAATTTGTCAATCGCTGAATATTAATATTCATATTGATAATTTTAAACTTTGATTTAAAGATAAACATATGATCATTTGAGTTTAATAGGTAGTTATTATTCACTATTAAGGTAAATTACAAATTCACTTTCTTGCAATTCTCAAGGTAAATTATCATCATGAATTTAATTGAGTTGTATCTTTATCTCAAATTTCTAGTAGGAAACTAAATATCAGATTAATTTTTATCCATTGGATATAAATATTATTTAATGTGAAGTAGGTTGTTTGAATTATCTTGTAAGTTGTTGTAAATAGTCATTTATCTTTTTAGTTTATTTAAAATTTGATTTATTTAAAATTAGATCTATATAAAACGTGTTTTATTAGATATGGGCAATTTCATTACCCTATAAGTTACTATAATGGTAATTTATCTTTGTAGTAAATTTAAAATTTGATTTATTTAAAATATGGGTAATTTCATTACCCTATAAGTTACTGTAATGGTAATTTATCTTTGTAGTAAATTTAAAATTTGATTTATTTAAAATATGGGTAATTTCATTACCCTATAAGTTACTGTAATGGTAATTTATCTTTGTAGTAAATTTAAAATTTGATTTATTTAAAATATGGGTAGTTTCATTACCCTGTGTAATTACTGTAATGGTAATTTATCTTTGTAGTATATTTAAAAATTGATTTATTTAAAATTAGAATTATTTAAAACTTGTTTTATTAAATATGGGTAATTTCATTATCTAGTAAGTTACTGTAATAGTAATTTATTTATTTTAGTATATTTAAAACTAGACTTGTTTCAAGTGCATTTAAAATTAGATTTAATTTCAAGTGCATTTAAAATTAAAATTAGATTTAATTACAAGCTTACTTAAAATTAAATTTATTTTCAAACACCGTTACTTTTAGATTTGTGACTGTGCATAAACCGTATATGGTAGATTTTAAATTAAAATTTATTTAGTTTGAAGTCAACAAAGGTAAATGTCATACTTTTAATTAAATTTAAATTTGCAGTAAAAATCAGGTTACATTCGAATTAAATTTATTATTTTAAAAAAAAATATATATATATATATATATATATATATATATATATATATATATATATATATATATATATATATATATAGGTTAAGTTTTAATGAATTTGAAGTAAACAAAAGTACAAACTATGAATTTTAAATCAAAAGAAAACTGATGTTTTGAATACTATAGGTTTTTCCAAGTGCTTGTCTATTTAAAATACATTATAAAGGAAATGCTTTTAATCATACTGGATTATTTAATTATTTATTACATTATCTTTAATAAGTTTGGGTTATGTTCACGTTCAAATGAATGGGTATGTATAGTCCTATTGAACATGTTTGGATATTTATTTTGGTTATACTTTGAGTGCTCATTGGAATTGATTTCTTATGCATACTAGTGGTTCCATGTTGATCATACTTCCCTCTTGCTTTATTTCGCTTTTGAGGTAATCTTTATGTATAGACATGTTTTGGATAAGTTGGGAACTCATAAATGCTTAAGCCACTCCCATTTGATAAGTTATGGGTGGTAGGTTGTTAGGTTTCCAAAGGCGATGGGAAACCTATTTTGTGTGGAATCTTCCCATGATTAGACCTTTGTGTTCCATTGATCGTATTTCTATTTTGAGTTCGTGGGTGTACCATGTTCCATGATTTTCCTTGCCTTTGGTTATGATTATGAGCGAGATGGTTCATGCCTCACACGTGTATTTGTTTGGTGGCTTTTATGCATTGGTACACCCTTGTTGTTGTGAGTCTAGTTTCGAAACTATTCGAAAGAGTCTCCTAATCAAGCAATGTTGTACTTGTTGCATGTTGTTTTATGTCAGTGTTATAGTGTTATGCGAATGAAGAAATTCAAGTTGTTCATTTGAAACTAATGGTTATATCCCATGTGGGCGAGTTGGAGCAACTCAAGTTGTCGAACTACAGTGCCTCTGTGAATTATATACGTAGGCAAGGCCATCAAGTGATGAGCCCTTGAGGCATTAGGTCGGGCCCCTAGGACTGTCCTTCTAAGTCTTGTTTGAGACTTGTCGTTTATTCCCGATAACGTAAAAACTACCATTGATATATATAGCTTGTCTTAGTAATCATGTGCTAACTATCTTTGATCTTATGTGTGTGCCAAGTCATGTAGACCTTGTAGGTATAGGCATTGGGAGCAAGGACTTGTCGATAAAATAGAATGTAAGAGGTATGTTAAGCTGACCTAAGTAAGTAGACTCTATTGCAAAAGTTAGTAAATCACTTCTATCTTTTCTTGTAACTTGTGTGATCATTGAATATAGCTATAAGTAGTGAATTTTGTTGTTGTTGTCTTATAAGTAAACAAAAATTAAAATAAAATAAAATAAAATAAAAATTATTGCAAATTAGGAACGATGCTACAGTTTTGCCTGGTTGTTTAGTGTGTAAAATGTGGGCATGAGATTGGTCACTTTGTACCTTATTTTTCATTAATTTCTCATTCTTGTACTCAATGTACTTCTCCCATTGATATTAGGGAAAAATTATGTGATGAACTATTGTATCTTTGATATGTTGTATCTGTGGAAATATGCTCTGCAGTTGTATTATGGAACTGTGATTTGAATTGCAATGAAATGATGTATCGTTTTCCATGCTTGTGATCATTAATAGTAGTGTGTCATCACTATGTGTTCTTGGTTGTTTCGTCTCTTCCATTTGATAAAAGTTTATGATTCGTAATGACCATTTTGTGTACCCCAGAGGATGTGAAAGATTTAGTAAATGCATAATTGCTTTTCATGTAATGTGTGCACACATTCATCATATGCAATGTTCCGCAATGTTTCACTTTCAAAAAAATAAAAATAAAAAATTGTACAGTGTTTGTTGTCCTTTGGGGTTCACACGGAGGGGCATTTCAGTTTTTTTCTTTCAATCAATAAAGTTTCAATTGCTCAGTTCATATTTTATTGTTTTTCTTGTGTTTTTTGCCTGTGCACAAGCCATTCAAGGATTTTTGGATCAAAAATTTAGGTAGAAATGTTATTACATATCTTGAATTTATTCTGACTTCTTAATATAGGGTTTCTTTATTTAATTTGTGCCTCAAAACTCAAACTTTCTTTAGATGGGTTTCTGAATAGGGGAATAAGAGTTTTGCAATTTTAATGGCTTGAATATCATCCCACCTACTGTGTGCGAATGTGAATCCATGGGATGAGTTGGTAGGGCTTAGGAAATGATATTTCAAGAGTGGAAAGCATGGAGAAATGAGTTTTGAAATAAAATGAAGAGTTAAATGTCTAAAAATGGTGATTTTTTTCACTTGAAAATAGAGTTTTTACCCTAGGGTTTGCAAAAATATTTGAGATACCAAAAGTTTATTTGTTTTCTAAGCATATTGGGGCCTAAATAAAGGTGTCTAAGGTGGTGGCAGAGCCTGAAAGGTTGTAGAAGTGCTACATCCAATAAACCCTCAAGAATTACACTAAAAATAAGGGTTTTCTAATTTGACGGTTACAAGTCCATAAAAATGGAATCTAATTGCAAAATCTTTGTTTTCTTGGAAATTTATTTGCTGCCCCAAGGTTTTAGGGGTCTGTGTGGTGTTTGAAGGTATGTTGCTTTGCATTTTTGGGCTAATTGAGTAGCCTTTTCAAGGGTGAATGTATAGGAAGTCAACGTTGGTCCAAAGGAGTATATATTGTTTCTCATATATGTTGTGTAACTTGGATATGGGTGTTTGAATCAGTCATGTGTTGGTTTGGTGTTTTGAAAAATTATGGAGTAATTGGACAAAAACTAGTTTCTCACTATTACAAGGGTTTAAGGACGTTAAAGAGGGAAATGTGTATTTAGTTGCTTGTCAAGTTTTAAGGGAGTTTTGTACAGTCCAAATAGGTTAGAATAATCTTGTTAGATGCTTCAAATAGGAAGGTTGCAAAGAGTTTGTGATTGTGCCCTTGTGTCTGCATGAAATTTTCACCTAATTTCTCTCGGTCCAATGTAGCTCACAGTGATTTATTCTATTTGGTTGAAAAAGAGGACCATCCCTACCGTAAAAATACCCATCTGGACATGTTGGAACAATCCATTTGGTCGTACAAGTTGCTGAATGAAAGTTGCACCACTTTACAACTTTACACTACTTGCATCTAACAACTTTTCCCTTAGCTAAAAACTTTCCACCATGGGAAAATGCCTCTGAGATAGCAAAAACTGAGAGAGGTTATTGTATATCAGAAAAACACGATCCCATAGCCTCAAATGGAGAGTCTATAAACATCACATTTTCCAAGAAATAACCCTTCAAAGATTGCTGCCTTTTAGCACTTTAGACTCTTAAGGGAAATCGTCGGTCCAATTGAGCTCAGAGTGATTCAGTGTATTTGGGTAAAAAATAAGACCTTCACTAGTGTAAACATACCCATCTGAACATGTTGGAATAGTCTATTTAGCCGTACGAGTTTCTGAATGAAAGTTGCACCACTTTGCAACTTTACACTGCTTGCATTTGATAACTTTTCCCTCAACTAAAAACTTGCCACCACGGGAAATCGCCTCCAAGATAGAAAAAATAAGAGAGGTTATTGTAGATGGTTCAAACATGATCCCATAGCCTCAGATGAAGATTTTGTAAGCCTCACTGTCTCTGAGAAATATCCCTTCAAAGATTGCTGCCTTTTAGCACTTTAGACTCTTAAGGGAAATCATTGGTCCAATGTAGCTCAGAGTGATTCAACATATTTTAGTGCAAAAGAGGACCATCCATCGCATAAATGTACCCATCCAGATGTGTTGGAACAATCTATTTGGTCGTACAAGTTGCGGAATGAAAGTGGCACCACTTTGCAACTTTACACTGCTTGCATTTGGAAACTTTTCCCTCCACTGGAAAGTCATCACGATAGGAAAACACCTCCGAGATAGAAAAAATTCAGAGGTTTTTGTAGATGGTCCCAACACGATCCTATAGCTTCAGATGGAGAGTCTGTAAGCCTCACGGTCTTCGAGAAATAATCCTTCAAAGATTTCCGCCTTTTAGCACTTTGGACTCTTAAGGGAAACCATCGGTCCAATGCAACTTGGAGTGATTCAGTGTATTTGGGTGCAAAAGATGACCATCCCTAGCGTAAACTTACCCATCCAGACATGTTGGAATAGTCTATTTGGGTGAAAAAGAGGACCATCCCTAGCATAAAAATACCCATCCAAATGTGTTGGAACAGTCTGTTTGGTCGTATGATTTGTAGAATGAAAGTTGCACCACTTTGCAACTTTACACTGCTTGCATCTAACAACTTTTCCCTCCACTGAAAAGTCATCACCATAGGAAAACGCCTCCAAGATAGAAAAAACAAAGATAGGTTTTTGTAGATGGTCCCAACATGATCCCATAGCCTTAGAAAAAGAGTCTGTAAGCCTCACGGTCTCCGAGAAATAGCCCTTCAAAGATTGCTGCCTTTTAATACTTTGGACTCTTAAGGGAAATCACCAGGCCAATGCAACTTGGAGTGATTCAGTGTATTTGGGTGCAAAAGATGACCATCCCTAGCGTAAAATTACCCATCCAGACATGTTGGAATAGTCTATTTGGTCATACGAGTTGCAGAATGAAAGTTGCACCACTTTGCAACTTTACACTGCTTGCATCTCGCAACTTTTCCCTCCACTGAAAAGTAATCACCATAAGAAAACACTTCCGAGATAGCAAAAACCAAGAGAGGTTTTTGTAGATGTTCCCAACATGATCCCATAGCCTCATACGGAGAGTCTGTAATCATCACGATCTCTGAGAAATAGCCCTTGAAAGATTGCTACCTTTTAGCAGTTTGGACTCTTAAGGGAAACTAGTGGGCAACAGAGTTAACTTCTTCACAAACTTAGTTTAAAGCAATTCCATTCTTTTTTGTGCATTTAAAATGGATTTTTAAGCCTTCCACCCTAAAAGTGACCTCTAAATAACTTCAAAAAACTTAACTACCTCATTCTTATTCGTTTGTTTTGCAAACAAGCATTTTCATTCCAAGAGGCTGAGCTTTCATTTTTGCTTGTTGGATTGAAAGCGGACTGTGAAACAACTTTATTTTTTCAAAAAATGTTCATCATCATTGAACTAAAAATTTATCACATATTTGCAGAGAAACAAAGGAGTACTACAAACTAAAACACATTACACTTCAGTTCTCACTGACTTGATGTACTCTCCAACATCTCTCTTCTCTCATGTGGAGAGTTAGAATTGCTTGGCCATACCTTTGCATCCTTAGGGAAGATTAGCAATGCATCAAAATCTCCTTTTAGATTAGCAATGCATGGAAGATTAAAAAAGTATCCTTGATATTACAAAAAGGTATGTGTTGATACACTTCACGTGAACAAGAAGACCCTAAAAGTGAACTCTAAATCACTTCAAACACCTTAACTACCTCATTCTTATTCATTTGTTTTGCAAACAAGTATTTTCATTCCAAGAGGTTGAGCTTTCATTTTTTCTTTCAAAGAAAAGTCTTCCTATGCCACTATTACACTGCATAGGTAAACGAGGTTTTGTATTCTGGACCTATATTAAGCTGCCACTCTCAAGACCAATGTAACAATGATAGAAAATAACGTTTGAGACTGGAAGAAGACATCAAAATGGCTACTGTACTAAAAAATTTCTTATGATTTTTGAAGAATGTTGGTAACTCTACTTAGTTGTCTTCTTTTTTCAAGATCATACAAATTGAACCCTGGCATCAATAGACTTTGTATATCAAGCTACCACAATTCAAGTTTCAATGATGAATATTTATCATGCATGTTTTAAATGACATTCAAGTTTATGGTGGTTTTTTTTGTTTATATGATGTTATGTGATATTCTAATCCTAATTCATGCTTCTAGGCTTCATATATATATTACATGTTTTCTCCATTGTTCGACCCCTACAAAACAAGTAAATGGCTTCATAGCATGTGGAATGAGGGAGCAGGAAGCCCGAGACCCGTTTAAAGTTTGTTTGAGTGCATTTAAAATGAAGTTTTAAGCCTTGCACCCTAAAAGTGACCTCTAAATAACTTCAAACACCTTAACTACCTCATTTTTATTCATTTTTTTTGCAAACAAGAATTTTCATTCCAAGAGGTTGAGCTTTCATTTTTGCTTGTTGGATTGAATGTAGACTGTGACACAACTTTCTTTTTTCAAAAATTGTTCAGCATCATTGAACTAAGAATTTATCACACATCTACAGAGAAACATAGTACTACAAACTAAAACACATTACACTTTGGTTCTCACTGACTTGATGTACACTTCAACATCTCTCTTCTCTCATGTCAAGAGTTAGAAATGCATGGCCATGCCTTTGCATCATTAGGGAAATTTTTCTCTTTTTGACAATGTCAAAAGCATGGCTGCATACAGATTAGGAAAAAGAACTTTCCTTTTAGATTAGCAATGCATGGAAGATTCAAAAAGTATCCTTGATATTAAAAAAATGTATGTGTTTATACACTTCAAACGTGCAATCACCCTTTTGTTCTTTCAAAGAAAAATCTTCCTATGCCACTGTTACACTGCACAAGTAAACTAGATTTTGTATTGTGGACCTATATTAAGCTACCACTTTCAAGACCAATGTAACAATGATACAAAATAACGTTTGAGACTACAAGAAGACATCAAATGGCTAGTGTATGAAAAAAATTATTATTATTTCTAAAGAATGCTGATAACTCTACTCAGTTGGCTTATTTTTTCAATATCATACAAATTGAACCTTGACATCAATAGACTCTATATATCAAGCTACCACAATTCAAGTTTCAACGATGAATATTTATTATGCAAGTTTTAAATGACATTCAAGTTTATGGTGTTTTTTTTTATATGATGTTATGTGATATTCTAATCATAATTCATCCTTCTAGGCTGCATATATATATATATATATATATATATATAGATATATTATTTTTACATGTTTTCTCCATTGTTTGGCCCCTACACTACAAGTAAATGGCTGCATAGCATGTGGAATTAGGGGGCAACAGGCCTGAGACCCCTTTAATGTTTTTTTGAGTGCTTTCTTTTCATTTTTTGTGAGTTTTGTGCCAAGTTTCCTTAAAGAAATGTGGTCTCATAGAATTCCATGAGAAGCTAATGCAATTGATAGCTGCTCCTAGGCATTAGTTATGTAATGTGAAGTAATTGCATAACTTCTTAGGTTGACTTTGTAAAAACTATATTGTTATTGATTTTTTTTCATCTATCAACATCTAGTTATTACTTATGCAATGTGAAGTAATGCTTTTAGTTTGAAAGATGTGCAATGCAATGTAATCGGAAATATGAATATAAACTACATAATATTTAACCATTCTTTTTATGCTATTGTACATTGATATTTAACCATTGCTCACTTGATTAAATTTTTAAAGAGTTTAATCATGCACATGAGGAGGAAATTAAATTTTGATTGTCAACTTCTATATATCAAATTATCCAATAATCAAGTGTATGTCCATATACAAAAATTGCATCAACTCCAACTCAAAAAAAGTTTTACAATATGTGGCATATGCCATCTCTATATCTATTCAAAATTTACATGCCAAAATGTCTATCTCATCCTAAACTACTGGTGGATCATCAAAATGGAGCCTCTTTGAAGCACTCATTGGCTCTAAAGGTAGCTGCATAAGAAAAAGTCAAACCACAATTGAGATTAGTTATACTATATGATTTAAAATCGAATAATTAACATAAAAATCAATATACATTGAATTATAATTGAACTCTAAAATTGAAATCTTGATTACCTGAAATATACATCTCTTCGAAGGGTCAGAAGTCCTAGAATATACCCCTCTCAAAGAACCAACCAAACCAACTTTTGTAACATCAATCTATATATGTGAACAAAAATATAAAATTGATCCAAGTTAGCATACAATTGTTGGTAATAAGAACATATTTACCAAGAAAAAAATAAAATAAACACATACCTCTTTAGGCTAATCTTTTTCTTTATCTCCTTTAGGTGTTTCGACACCTCCTCATTGAGGTGTTTCAACACATCCTCCTGTAGGTGTTTGAATACCTACTCCTTTAGGTGTTGTGACACTTGTCAACAATGATATATAGCTCACAACCACCAGTACATAAAAATGACAAGTACATATGAAAGTACCAATCTATGTCAATGTATGCATAATTAATAAAAGATCTTATAAATCTTAATTCAATCAAATTTGAGTTCAATTACCTTTCCCTTATCTAACATTATGCCTCCATAGTCTGGAGAGCACCGCACCTTGCTAGCACTAGGTTTTTGAGTGTAGAGAGCACCGCACCTTGCTCGCACTAGGTTTTTCCTACAAGCAAAGAATAAGATAAACATATAAGTTAATATATAATTTCATTAATGACAATTTAAATGACAAGCAAGTATATAGTAAAAAAATGTAAATGAGTGAGTGCGAAAATACATACTGTTTGCATGTCGAGGCCAAATGAAATGGCCCTAAGGGTGCTATCAGTCACCCATGTGAGCTCCTTCTCAGAAATTAATAGTTAAATAGACCATGTAAATAAATATTAGTACTTGATACTATCTCTTATTAATATTCATTTTTAAAAAATTGCAAGTTATGAATTTACACCTTAAACTTTACTCGTGTAACTATTCCAATGTCCACCTCTCTAGTAGGAGAGGAATCTGTAGGGTGTGCTCCACTCCCTTGTGTGTGATATGCTATAATCTCCACATCCTGGATGTCATAATCATAAGTGTCTAATGGATGCTCAATGGGATATAAAATAGGACCCAAGCATATTTGCTGGCATGTATTGCAAATATGTGCCACACAAATATGTGGACCCGAGGAGGATGATGCAACAACACTAGATCCATCACCAACATCATGAGAATGTGGCTAAGCTACTAAAGAAGCATGGGAAACCAAAAGACCACTCAAAGAGTGAATGGCCTAGATAGTCTGTGTGGTTGCATCCTTCGTAATATCTGTATGTTGTACTGGAGGTGGTAGAGGAAGGGGAGGAAGGGGAACATGTGGGTGCCTGACTACTCTAACTACCCTTGGCCTATCCTAGGGCATACCTCCACCAACACCCTGGAAGGGTTTAATGTCAAAGTAATTGACATGATGCCCTAACAAAAACTCAGTGTATAATTTTTTAATAAAGTAAAAAGGTACATCAAGATTATTGTTGGGTGGTTTATCAAAAACCATACACCAATGATCCCAAAAGTTATCTACTATGCCCCTATGCATGCACCAATTTATAAAAGGTTTTGGTTTGTTAACATTAACTAGAAAACTAGTGTGGGGGCTAATAAATAAAGAGGCTATTTGGGTTTTTGTTATTTGGAGATTTTTCACATCATCATAAGACAATCCACATTTATAATATTCCCTCATGGTTTCTTGCCATGAATGAAAGGCATTATCTTGGGTGGAGAGGGTTTCTACATTTGTAATTATTTCTATCAATGTGGTTGACATATGGGATAATTGAGGTATTTACTTATAAACTTCACAAATGCCCCTCAATTGCTCTAAATTTTCACCAATTAAGTCTTTAATTGATGGTTGTGGAGGTGGTGGAGCGTTTGGCATTTCTACATTTTGATTCTTAGCTGGTGGATTTTCATTCTCAACTAGTGGAATTTGTGCATTCTCATTCTCAGTAGCCATAATGCTTGATTAAAGTTAAAAACTAATTAATCTAATTAAAATTAGACAATATAAATGAAAATATTATAAAAATACCCTAATTTTTTTTTTTGTTTTAAAAACCCTACTTTTTAACAAAAATATATAAAATTCTCTAATTTTAATAATACATAAAAACACTTTTTAAAATCAAAATCTATAAAACATTCATTTTTAATCAAAATCCATTCTAAACTCAATTTTTTCATAAAAATTCAATCAAAAACCCTATTTTGAAAAAAAAAATCATAAAAAACCAATTGAAATTATACAAATCTCATTCAAAATTCAATCAAAGCAAAGAAAAATCTAAATTCTAACCTTTTCAAATCAAATATTGGAGAGATCAGATTTTTGTTGTGTGAAGAACCTCTTAATTGTGCACTCGCGGGTTGTTTGACTGTGAAATGATTTTGACAGCCCAAAAATTATTTATATATATATATTTTTCAAATCGGATATCTAATTTGGAAATCTAGGTTTGGTAATTGCTTTGAAGGTGTGTACTGGAACACAAGCCACCAAAAAGTCAACTCGGCATTTTTGCGTTTTTGGGTTGATGAAAGATGTAATTTTTTCCTCATTGCCACTTTTTGGCCCATCATGATCCTGCACATACCCATATCTTCATCTTAGCTCTATGTTTGGTTCTTAGTATCAGGTGTGACTAGTCTAAAGAGAGGTAACCTCCAACATTTGTAGTAAATTATTGGGATAGACATATCCTGAACATAGGAGGGACGTCAATGAGCACAGTATCTTGATTCACAGTAATGTTGGGGCAAGCAAACAATGTCATAGGAAATCCTTTGATTACTCTAATGATTTCAACCTTGTTCCCATCAATTTGCATAACTCCCTTCTTAAGAGGCTCGTATTTGAGTCCCAGAGCTTCAACTACTTGCTTGGGAATGACAGTGGTGCTAGCACCAGAGTCAACCATACAATTATGCAGTAGTTTTTTTACCAATGATAAGTGTTAGAAAGAAAGGCTTGGGTTTAGGCTTACCCTCTTTTCTAGCCTGATTTTCCACTGATTGATTTGCCAAAACTCTATCTAGGCCTGGATTGGTTGTCTTATCTTTTGAGGGTTGCTCAAGCATCTTCATGCCCTCTTCTCCCAATAATGCCTTCTATAATAACATCCTTTTCTCCGAGATGGCCAAGATATCCCACAAGGAAACATTTGCAGGAGATTTCTTTAGCTGTTCCACCATGTTTGAAACAAGACAAATTCCCAAATTTAAAATGCAATTATTTAAATTGAATTCCACATATTATTTCTAAAATTTTTATTCACAAATTTTAATATAATATTTAAAGCTTAATTAAAGACTTTGAAATTAAATTATATATAATAAATTGATCGATAATTACATTCAATCATGTCATCAATAAATTATTAATTCTATAAAATCAAGGATTTAAAACACTTCATTGCTCAAATAATTTATTAGCTTTAATACTTATCTTTGAAATGTGTAGAAGAAATCCTCAACTATTGTTGGAATGGTCCTTGGTTTAGCCTCTTCTGTCTGTGAGTAGTCTGGGAGGAAAGTAGACTTTGCTGCTCTACACGAGTGCTAGTTCCACTGGAACAATGCTCAACACTCATGCCACATAACCATGCTCTGGCCAGGACCATCCTGAGTGCATGCACTTGTACCCCAGGTTGGACACCCACTGTAGGAGTGCCCCTTCTTTGTCCTACTCACAACCTGCTAACCTGGAACCCTATTCCAACAATGTGCTCTACTTGATTTTCCTTCTTTTTTTTCCTCTTTTTTTTTTTTGGTTACTTTCCAAGTCTCACATGAATACTTATATAAGCCTTAAGGGATGGTTTCCAAACCATCACACCCTTTCACAAAGGTTGCATTTAATTATTTAAATAAATAATTATGCTTTCACCTTCTTAAGAGAGTTTTTACATATATGTTTTATTAATATTTCTTTTAATCAAAGGATCATAATATCCTTTATTCTCCCTTTAATTTTGAAGGATTATTTCATAACTTTCTCTTCTCTTGGGGAAAAAGTCACATAAAAATGTTGAATGGCGTACATGACTAATGAGCTATAGTAGCTAGCTCCTTCTACGTCGCAGCTGGTACATCCGACTGGTTGGCAACTGTTGGGGTGGTCGTGGGAGCTTTTTCTTTTGGAGGAAGTGGATTCTTGGAACCTGGAACAACGGCCCCATACTGCTACAGAACTGATGACACAATTTCTAATAGACTGGGCATTGGATTAGGTGACCCTTTAGATTTTGAGGATGTGAATTCTCGAGTGAGCCTCCACTTGGAATGGGTATTGTAGTTCGATTGTACTTGCAACACCTAGGTCACCAAAATGTTGTTTGGGTATTTTGACTCCTCTTCCTCCATCCCTGAAAAGAGTGCCAAATCTGGAGCTATCTCTAACTCTTTCTCTATAGACATTCCTTACATTTGAGTGGTGAGAACTGTGTTCTCCATTTGCTGAGAGGCATATGCATGACCTTTGGAATTGGGCGTGATGCTTTGACTATGTTGCTCTACTATTTTCTATTGTAAATTCCCTTGTGGGAAATTTCAGGGCATGTGTGCATTATTCAAGGGAAGCACTATGGATTAATCTCCTCAACAAGATTATTTTGTCCTGCTATCATCTCTTTACTCAAACTAGGATAGATAGTCTACATCAGCATAGTCATGGGCATGACCTAATTGCTCTATTGAGCTTGGGTATTACTGCACGATCTATCCTACCATTGATTCTGCTAAAAAGGAGGTTTCTCACCTTGGTACTTTTGGTAAGCATACTATTACCACTTCATACTAGTTAACTCATTTGTCATGGTTTGCAACTACTCCCTCATGTCGCTTACCTCAGCCGCCAAGGGGTTAGGATTGGAGCCAAGCTCGGCATTGTTCCCGGGTACACATACATAGACTGGGGGGCGCGAGAGCGTTGGTTGAAGCTACCTCTAATTTTGTTGTGGATGATTCCAGGAACAATGGCATGATAGGTCATGGTGCCAACTTTCTGATGGCAATAAGATTGTTCTCCACGGTGACAGAAAGGCTATATGCATCGGGTAAAGTATTTCCACTGAGAGATTGCAGGATCACGAAAATATCAGCATTTATAGACTTCAGATAGAACATGAACACCATATTTGAAGGTGGTCGACTGTCGACAGGGACCCTTGGCCAAGTCGAATGAAATCAAGCATTGAAATTGGCCAAAGCTTCACGAGGAGCCTGCTTTATATTAGCCAGTTGGTGATATAGCAAAGATCTGTCACCATTATTTAAGAAGCGCTCATAGAAAGGATCTCCAAGCTAATCCTAAGTGCCAACTATATTAGACAGAAGAGTACGATAGTAGTCTAATGCCTTCCCTCTAAAAGAGGCTATGAGCAATCGAAAAGCCACATTCTAGTTAGTAATTCCATGAACTAGACATACATCATCCACATCTTGCAAATGCTCCACTAGATTTTTTGAATCGTCCCTAGTGAACTTTGGGATAGCCTTTAAAGTAGAAGTTGGGATTGGAGCCCACACTGCCAGTGGTACAGGTGTTATCAAAGGGCTACCAACATCCCAAGCTACAAAATTTCTAGCCATCTACGCAAGGGATAGAGGAGAAGTCAGAGGATGAGTCAGAGGTGATGTGTAAGCCTGCTGACTTCTCACCTTGATTGAAACTAGTGGTGGTATGAGTAGGCTAGGGATTCTTGCAGTTTAAGACCTAGTGATAGGCCTATGGCTCATAGACTCTTTTGGATTGTGAATGTTTTAGTTCGTCTCACCGGGCGTGCCAAAAAAAGAACTATTGATGCAAAAGTTTGCAGGAAATAGCCTTATGGAGAACTTAGCTATTTGGGGGACTTGTGTGTATAGCTAAGTGAACTCCAAGTTTTTATTGAAGCTGAATCTTCATTTTTTAATGGGGGGGAGAAAAGGAAATGAAGAAAAACATAAAATAAACAAATCTAAGCTAAGGCGATGCACCAGATCAGTAATGAGATAAGTAAGCACATTGAGAAACAAAGTCTCGATTAGTCATTTAAGCCATATTAAATGGGCAATTCCCTAGCACTACAAACATACGGAACAAAATAAAGGCGATTTGCATAATACCAAACCCGCAACCACATGCAAAACTAACAAAATGGTAAACGAAGCATGGATTTGTATTAAGCTAAACCATTGCTTGAGATTACATGAAAGCGAGCGGAATCTTCCTTCCTCTATTTCAAAAATTGCAAAGGCGCTGGAAATCTAATGTCTTATCAAATGTAGAGGCGAGATAGAATGAGCATATACGTTTACCGGTTCAAATTTAATATCAAACTGGAGGGCTAAATTCTTTAGCACTAGAGGAAAAAAATTTTCCATCTAACAAACGCATGAGAATTTTTTTACGCTATTGCCAAAATTCAATTTGTTTTTGTTAAGATCAAGGAGGACTTCAATATCTGTTGCGTCTATTTTTCAAAAATATTTTTGATAATCGCTATTTTTGACATGTGGCAAGACTCAAAAGCTTGATTTTTTTGAGTGAAAAACATGTTTAATCAAAACTAAAAAAAATACATAATAAAACCAAAATAGTAAAAATTATATTTGTTGGATAAGCATTTCTATGGACTACCGCTCCATCTAAGTTTGTGTATGTGATTTTTCCTCCATTTTTCATCTCGCTTGAGGCTTTGAAGGAAAAAATTCACAAGATATTTTTAGGTGCTGAAGGGGAAAAGGTTCAAAGCTAATACGCCAGTTTAGAGCTAACCGCGGAACCCACAGCATTGAACTGCACCACAACCCTTTCCTTTTGTTTTTGAAAACGAAGTATTGGGACCGACCCTCTAATGGGTTTGCTCGAAGGGCGGTTCTAGCAAACCCCCTTTGGGTTCGCTCGAACCAGATGTTCGTTCCAACCCCCAAAAACCAATTTTTTTTGCATGGGGGTGTTTTTTGCAACTTTTCCTTCCTCAATGGAATTGTAAACCATTTTTTTGGGTTTACCTTACATCTTTATATTAGTTTTATGTGATTGTTTATGTTCACCTATGCTTTTATGTAGGTGGTCTTTCCTAAAGGACCCTTGCTACCCCTATAGGTGCTTGGATATAGGTGTGGGAATCTGTCATAACCTTATTTTATTTGTTTCATCATTCTTTTATATGTTGTAAACTTTTCTTTTTCATAATGGGGACCATTCAAAAAATTAAGGAATTTAGGCCTATTCCATGTTGACCTGAATTTATTTTTATTTTTTCTTCATGTTCTCTTCTTCAAATTTTGATATATTTATGGGGTGATGAAAGTTCATATACATATATTATATTATATCTATCTATATCTATGATAAGTTCTAACCATGAATAATTAGATCCCATTGTGCTCTTGATTTCTCTGTCTCTACTTTTATGCTTTATGATGTGGTTTCTATGTGTTGTCCCACGTGTGCATGACAACATTCCACAAATACATCTCACCATGTATCTTGTGCCACAACATCCCTTTTCTTTCTTTTCTCCTTAGAATGGTATGTGCTCCTTTGAGTAGAACACATCATTCTAAGGGGGCTATCATATTTTCTTAATTTTCAACAAGGAGTATCCTTTCAAAAGGATCCCTTGACAAAGGTTCTTTCAAAATGATTCCTTAATGACATAGTCACTTGCAAAAAATTCCACGTCTTTCAATAAGGCTCCTTGATGTTTTGATGTCTTATGAAAAGGATCCCCCAATGAAATAATTCCTTCATGAAAATCTCTTTCAAAAGGATTCCTTGGTGTCTTATGCCTCATATGTGATGTCTTGTGTCTTATATCTTATATCATGGCATCTAGCTTGAGGGAAACCTAACTAGACTTGTCTTTTCTTTGACTATCCTACAACATAGTTTGTAGTAGCCATAGGCCTACATTCTTTCCATATGGACTCTAGCGATGCTAGCCATACCTATTATCATTGTCTTATATCTAATTAGATTGTGTCTTATTATATCTATAGAAATTCTATCATGTTTATTATTCATTTCTTTTTTGCCTAACATATTTTTCTACAGCTAACATGTTTGTGGTGAGATTGTGGCTAGCTTTATAGGATTAGAGAGCCATTTCCTCTTCACATTCTAGTGGAGCTCCCATTTCACACAAAGTATACCAGATCAAAGGGTTGCTTCCTCTCCATTTTCAATATATTATCTTCAATCTCTTTCTACTTTAGCTCGCACATGCTTTGACACATATGCTTAGTAAAGTGGGGGAAAAATGTTATGGCATAAAATTGCACTCCAGTGCAATTTCTCATAACATACCCTTACTTTATCCTTACAAAATTGATAATGCTAAAACATGTTCTAAGCCTTTTGTCCTTTTGTACTTTGTTTTTTTCCATTAGTGAAGGGAATTTTGAATAGAATGCTTCTACACTATGCAAAAATTTGTGCCTTGTGAATTTTCCTAACAGATTCTTGGGTCAGTGGACATTAGGACATTACATTTTGCGGAATCTATGAATTGTAACACTTCCTTCGACTGCAAACCCACCCAAAAATATCTCTTTTTCCTCTAAATCCTCTAATTTGAACTCACTTCTCATTCCATTCAATCTCTCTCACATTCTACTCACTCTTGTAATTTCATACTTCATTCTATCAATTATTCCATTTTATTCTTGCTTCCATTCTCTATATATCACCTTCTTTTAGGTTTCAAGTTCTACATCATTCTTGCATGTCCATCTTGTGCTCTTCAAGATCTCATCCTTCCTTGCGACTTCTTCAAGCTTATAGAATGAATGGTAATGCTTTGTTACTTTTTATTGCATTATCAATATTATAGTTAGCATATAGATTGTCTCCTCTTTCTATACACATCGTTTATCTCCTTCCTTTAGGATCTTTTATCCATTGTGGTCTATCTGGCTATCTATGGAGGTGGAAACACCAAGGTGGGGATTTGACTAAGGAAAAATGCAAAAAAAAAAGCTCCAACATTTTTCCATCTACATGTGTAGGTACTTCATTCATATAGGGCTCGTGGGAGGCTAGACCTACAGTGAGTTAGATTTCTATTACCCTTTTATTTTCATTTCATTCGTGAAATTAGTTCATCTTTCATTTATAGTATTCTCCTTGTTGTGCTAGTTATCTTTTTATGCATTCATAAATTTCTATAATTTTTTATTAAACTATCAGATTCTAATTCTCAGATTATTAACATACCCTGTGTGTTTTAGATTACAAACTCTGTTCTGTATCCATACAAGACACTAGCATGCCACATTATTGTCCTTGACCTACGCTTCCATCTTTTGGTAGAGATCTAGTTAGTTTTTAACCCAAGACCTCTATGGTCTATACAACTGATTCTTGAAGTACTCCACCTTGAAAACCCAAAAACATAGATTAGCTTTTCCTTTTTCCTTTTAACCTTTTCTATTGAGGTGATTGAGGGAAATTTTATCCCTTTAGACCCTATTTTTCTTGAGACTTAGGAGTATTTAATCCCATCCTTCATGGAGGGGTGTTGTTATATGGCCATAATTCTTCACAAATATTTTATAGTATCCAGTCAATCCCAAGAAACCTGTCAATTTCTTGATGGTTTTGGGAATAGACCATTCTATGATAGCCTTAATTTTGTTAGGATCCACCTTTACTCCTTCATGTGAAACTATGTGTCCCAATTACTCCACCTCATTGTGACCAATAGTGCACTTTCCTAGCTTAGCATAGAGTTGTTGATCTTAAATAAATGTACCATAGATTTTTGGCACCAACTTGCTTTCTAGCACTTCTAGGGTTTTTCACCTAAAAGGAGAAAGAAGGGCCAAAATGCTCATGTTACATTCAAGTTTAATGCAATATGGATGGAATATTCCTAGATACAATGTTTGAATGCAAGAAACTAATAAGATTGATTGATTAAATAATGGAAACTAAAGGAAAACAACTTGTTTGAAAACACATTATATAATGCAAGAATACTTAGAAATGAATAGAAAAATGTAACAAAAATGGACCAAACTAAAAGTGTGCACCTGGAATGTGGATGAAG